>JABXWE010021146.1:0-10508 GCA_014611495.1 Limonius californicus | reverse complement strand
TTAATTAGTGAATTTTGAAATTTTATGTTCATATCTGAAATACAGTTCATAGTATTAAATTAATTTTTCAAATAAATTTGATGACTGAAGTTATATGGTAGCATTTAGAATTTATTAGAGGAATTTAAAGTTATATTCGGATACCTTCAGTTAATTAGTGACTTTCAATATTATTTTCTAATTATTGGAATAATTAAATATCAGAATACATTTTTTTTTCTAATATTTCTAGATGATAGAATATCAAAATTAATTATTATTTTTAGAAATTATAATTACCTGAAATTATTGGATAGAAATTTATTTTTTGACATCAAACACTTAGTAATTTACAAAATAAATTTTGATATCTGGAAAATAAATTTAAATTATTTCTGATATCTTCATTAACAAAATAACTGACAATCTGTAAATTATTCTATTTTAAATTGTTCTTATGTTATCTGAAATTAATTAAGTAACCTTTGAAATTATTTTTAACTAATATAAGATATCGCAAATTAATAATCAAGCAGCTTAATGAAAATTATATGTGTATCATTATGAGGTTTAATATTTTGAGCATCATCCAAGCAGTAATTAACAATTTTAAAAATTATATTTATTTAAAAACCAACAAATCCCAACCAAAATCTGGAAAAATTATTAACAATATGAGAGAAATTTAAACCTCAGATGATATTGGTAATTCTGATTTCAAATATCTTGCAATTTAAATTAATAATATCAGTATGATAATTGATAAGAGATATATTGTGACAATTATTGGATTGTGTTTTCGATGTCCGATATCAGAAATTTGTTTCAAATATGAGAAAGGTATTTCAAAAATTAAATAGAAGTTATAAACTTGATTTGATCCTTATTAAAGAGTAAACGGCCATCCACAATAAGATAATACCTTCATCCTGCACACATTAAAACACAATTCATAGTGCAAGCGTTCCTTAAATTTTAAACTATATTCGTTGCTTGTGGGGCTCCCAATTGTTAAGATCAGCTTAAACCTGCCTTGTAATAACACCTAGTATAATCTGAAAAGTGTACTCAATGGGAATTGAAGTAATTGGCTTTTAACACACTAGCGTTTAAATATATAAACAAAATGTCATTGCTTTGATGATTAGCCATATTAACAGAAATAGACCTAAAATAAATCATTTATGAAATATTACACTCAAATGCTTCACCTACTAATATCAGCACAGGTATTTCCATCTTTAATCATTAATATATAGCAGAACAATTTTTCTATCATTCATAAATGGTCGTTTGAGGTTATGTCCTCCAAAACGGTTTTTGGCAGAAATGCCGGTCCGAAAGGTTTCGGGCCGGCGACAGCATTACAGAACACAAAAGGCCACGCTTAGTGTCCCTAAACCCATCCTGCTGGGTCGCGTGGTTCCGGAGTTACAGCCATCTTTCGAAAATTTTTTGGGAGTCTCTGCCGGCGAACTGGGAACTCGATAGGAACGATTCTACAGTACCAAGCAGTATTCGTGACGCTGTTTCCAACGGCGTGAATCGTGTTTCGGTAGCCCGTCTACTTTGGCAAATACAAACTTTCGTTATTTCGAAGAAAACGCCGAAATCGAACACACGTTTTCACCTTCGAAGGGACGTCGGCCGACGAAGAAGCGAGATATTCGGATACGATTTTCACAGGGAACACATGCCTCTACCGTCCACCAGTCTAAAAATGGACTACCAAATTTTGAGCGCTGCCGTCTCGGCGTTTCGACGTTTTTCGCCCTGAAGATGGTAGTTTTCAAAAACGATCCCTTTTAGAACAATCATAGGGCAAGCGGCTACATCAATCGACACCTCGGCGACGCATCCCCAGAATTTGTCAATTTCGACGCTTGCTTCAACAACCTCGGGACGGCGCTAAAACAATTTCCCCGACCCGTTTTTTCGCCCCGAAGGCTACATTAGAAGATTTTTTTAATGCTTTGAGGGGGAGGGTTACCGCCGGATGAAGAAAAAAGTCGGGGGATCGCTAGCGGCTGTCCGGAGACTCTGTCGGCCAAATACGAAAAATCGCCGACGATACGCGAATTTTCGCGTCTACTCGATTTTCGACAATTTTGATTTTTACGATTTTATCTCGCATTTCCAACCAACCTTCCTGCGAAATTGCATCCGGTCGAACTCAAAAAGTGACAAAGATTCCATCAAGTGAAGGTCAATTTTACCTCCTCCCCCATACTAAGATGAGCTCCCCTCGACAACGAACCTTCTAATACCTATCCCGCCGAAATCGACGCCCGGAAAATTTGAGTAAACCCCGAAATCCTGATCAATCCTGACACATGCGGATGATAATCAGACCATTCCCCGCATGCAGAATTTAAAAGCTGCATTTATTAAAACCATACAGCTTACACTTCTTCTGGTTTTAAATAACCGTTTGAATTTTTTCGTTTACATGAAACACCCTGTATACAGGTTCAAATTTTTGACTAGATATTAAATTGTTAGTTCTTGGATCCGATAGAAAAATTAAAAATATACTACTGAAAGGCTTACAACTAAAACATTAACCATTTTGACCATCTAGGTCGCCAGCCTACATTCGTATGAATTTTCATCCCTGAAGATATGAAGGACCTCACACTCTGCTTATTCACTACCTACAACCTTTGAATATACGACACTCTACACTAAATAAAAACGAATTTAAAGAAAGGTGCAATTTTGAAATAAATACAGGGCGTGTGTGTCATTAAGGAAATCTAGAAATTCATGTAAAGTTACTTTTGAAATAATCTTGGTAAAAAAATGCAAACCAATGTGTAACAAACAAACTTCATTGGTCATAGAGGACTATCAAGAAATTCTTTTTAATGTTCATATCAATTATAAACGAATTCGTAATCCGTGAACAACGTGGGTAAAGCTCCTACAACATTCACACAGAACTAATATTTTTGTATAATAACGTTATTAAAAGCAAAGCTGTCTATTCTTCAAAACTTAAGCCTCCTTGACAAACAAATAATTCTTGTAGTTGCGTTTGCGTTCTCTAAAATCATTAAAATAAACACATTGTACAGGATGTTGTATTTACATCAGATAATTATACAAAAACAACTAGTGGTTGATGAGCTACCCACACGTCACTTTATCGTATTTTTGTTGTATAATAAAGCACTAAAACGAACACTACAATTGAAAATCCCGCTAAATATGAAGTGTGGGCTGTCATTCGTTTTCTCCGTGTAAAAAAACGAAAACGCTGCCGAAATTTGCCGTCAAATATGCGTGGTTTATGGTCCAGGCATCAGGATGAAGGAACAGTCAGAAAGTGGTGTAACAATTTCAGAGATGGCCGAACAAACGTGCACGATGAAGAACAAAGTGGGAAACCTTCTGTTGTCAACGACATTCTTATGGAAAAAATAAACAAAAAATTTCACGAAGATCGGCGTTGCACGATTCCGGAAATACCGCCGAATCTTCCTCAAATTTCACGTACGGTACTGTATAAAATTGCCATATACTGTACTATACAGTACCACAAACTTTGTGCGAGGTGGATGCCAAAGATGTTGATGGTTGTTCACAAAAACCAGCGATCGCCTGTGCATTGACGTTCCTGCATCGCTACGAAACTAATGCCGACGAGTACCTAAATTGCATTCTGACTGGCGACGAGACTTGGATTTCGTACACAAATGTTGAAACCAATCAATGCGATGGATGCATGCGAGTTCCTCTAAACCCTAAACGTTCGAGAACCGAAAGATAATTTTTTATTACTACGTAAAGCGAGCGTATGGGCCATTTTGCTATACCTTATGGAACTTAAAAGCGATTTTGGATTCCAAATATCGGATATCAAGTTTATATTATATAGCAGTAAAACAGTTCTCGGTTCTAAGAATCCAAATCTGATTGGAATCGATTTTTTTTATCCATTAAACTTTGAATTATCAGTACATTTCCTATTTTTAGGGTTACCAAGCTCGCAAGAGAATTGCAAAAGCGCGATTGAACTTCTGAAACAAAACTGCACCCAAGGATGCACCTGCTTGCAGTGCAAGGAGTGGGACACGCAAGATTTAATTGTCGATAACAAAGAGTTTGTTGACACAAAACCAAACAAAAAGAAAACAGCTCAGAAGCCGCTCCTTTTACTGAAAACGGAAAAGAACGACAAGGAAGAAATCGAATTACAATCCCACGCCTCCTATGTGGTAGCAGTTACAAAAACAGAACGTGCCATCGCTCCTAAAATTGTGGTTCATGGGTAAGCCCAGTGAAGAAACTCCCCATCTAGATTTCATACCTAATTATACTTTTTAGGGATTCTTTACCAGCGCCGACTCGATCTGTATCGACTGTCCCGTTTCATGCTAACATCCATCGCGTGCTGCGCTCGTTCGAACATGTGTATACAATTCAAAGCTATGTGTGGCCTTGCACAATGCGCCATAACAACATCTGCATGGTTAGCGCCCCCAAATCGGGCAAAACCATGGCCTATTTGCCAGCCATATGTTCCTACTTGTTGGACAAGCAAGAGCGGTACGAAGAGCTTCCAAGTAACACCATAAGCCCCATAGCGATTATCCTGTGCCCTGGAATTGCCGTAGCTGACAACGTGCAGGATCTCGTATTGAAGTTGATTGATCATTGCCCGTACAAACCTGCATGTGCTTTTGCTGTGCCTCCCGTTGACAAAAAATGTTTGGTGAGTAAAAAATATTTTCTAATTGCGATGTGACTATTGGATGATTGTTATTGGTGAGCGTTGTAACGGTCCGCCCACGTGGTGGACGGTTGCCTGGTTCTAGCTCAGAGCCAGAAGTTCGTAATAGCATGCGGAGAGACTGTAATAGTTATAACAGGATTTATTATATTTAAATGTTACAATAAAAGCAAAATATGTTTGATTCTGGTGTTATAAATAAAATACTAATGTATTCAAAATCCTGGTCGGTACGCCTTTGGATGGAATCAGGAAGTCGGTTCACTGGCCAGCGTAGATTGCGTTCCAGCTGTAGGTCGAGCGCCGCATGTATACCCTGTATTTACATAAACAAACAAAAGTGGTTGCCACCTGGCAGTTAGTTTAAATACGTGTAACAGAATGTATTTCGAAATTATTAATCTGAACCTTTGAAATGTTCACATATTGATTAGAATAACTTGTCACCTGGCACTCGTATGGGTTAATTGATTCCGCCTGGGCAGCGTGTCCTTGCTGGGTCAATGAACATTTTGCTAAATCCAGATGCTGGGATTCGTAATTTCGCCGGTGAATGAATTTAAATGTTTGGTAGGATATTGTAAAATGAAATATAACTACGGTGAGTACTTGAAATTGTTAATGCCTCATTTTAAAAATATGTACAATCTGGCCTGACCGACTATAACGTATTGTTAAATTAGTTCGGAAATTCCCAATTACGGGAAAATAGGAAAATCAAAGGTCAAATTAGCCTGGCCTGACCGGCTTATAAGACCTTCAATCTCTTATTTCACTGGTATTTTAACCTGATTGATACTAACTCGCATAACCTGCTGGATATCAATCAAAGTAACCCCAACGGCGAAGTGTTCCACAAAATGAATAAATGCGACACCGCACAGGTACGCGGATTTTATGGAATTCTCCAACGGGCTGGAATATTCTCACGGACTGAGAACATTTTGACGGCTCAACCTCTGTTTGATTGCTTCTCTGGCGGACTGGTAATTCTGTTCTCGGCTGACTTTCTCGTTGAAGCATTCGACTCATAATTCCCCAATTTTGTGCCAGGATCCTGTATATATAAGCTTCCCTTTCCCTTCGCATTTCTCCGGACTGTGTTTAAACGCGATGATGAGTGCGTGGGGGAAAGCAATTTAGAACTCCACTTGCGCTGCCGCAGACGCCTCTTTCACGAACTAAAGCGACGTAACATTTAATTATCAAATACTGGAACGGTTGCTTCCCGGAAACTTCGTTACAGTTTGTATATCATAAAAGGCCTGTAGGGTAAAGCGAATGGTACGACGCGTCGCATAATAAAAAATACTTCGTTTATTTTCCTACTAATAAAACGAGCATATAATTTTTGTCTATTTAGCGAGATTTGATGAAGGAAAAGCAGTTATGAAAGGCAAATTTATGTTTTCCCTTTGAAAATTGCCGTATATACGAGGGTTGTCTTTCATTTCGGGATTAAAGAACAAAAACAAATATTTATAATCGAAAATGGCTTTATTGTTTTTCAAAATAGTCTCCATGAAGATCAATACACTTTTGCATGCGTGTGAACCAGTTTTCGAAGAACTTTTTCACTCCGATTGAGGTATCTCCAAAACATGCATTTTGAACGCCTCGACCACTTCTTTAGGTGTCGAAAAACGTTGACCTCGCAATTTATTTTTGTTGTTCGGGTATAAAAAGCAGTCATTGGGTGCCAAATCAGGACTATACGGCGGATGACTAATCAAATCGACGTTTTGAATGCTCAAAAAATCGCTTGTTCGAGCCGATGTGTGAGAGCTCGCATTGTCGTGGTGGAGAATGATCCGTCTTCGGCGGTTGGTTTTCCTTATTTCTCCGAAGACTTGTGACAAACAAATGGTTGTGTACCGTTCAGAATTG
This sequence comes from Limonius californicus, assembly GCA_014611495.1. Classification (NCBI taxonomy): domain Eukaryota; kingdom Metazoa; phylum Arthropoda; class Insecta; order Coleoptera; family Elateridae; genus Limonius; species Limonius californicus. The sequence continues at coordinate 3,907 of JABXWE010021146.1, read as the reverse complement.
ACCGTTCTACGTTGCACCAATGGTACGTTTGAGTCACGTCCATTTTTTCCGAAAAAACAGGCGACCATTTGCTTCGGAGTGCTTCGAGCACGAACGACTTTTGTTGGGTTTGACTCGCCGTGGAAGACCCATGCAGTCGACTGCTGTTTACTTTCGGGCTCATACGCGTAGATCCACGATTCGTCACCTGTTACAATGTCATACACATGTTTTGAAGCACTGCGATCGAATTTTTTGAGCATTTCTTGCGACCAATTGACACGAGCTTGTTTTTGAGCGATTGTCAAATTATGTGGGATCCAACACGAACATATCTTTTTTACGGCCAAATGTTCATGCAATATTGAACGTACGCTGGTCCCACTAATGTCCAAGGATACCTCAATCTCACGATAAGTCACATAACGAACTGGCAGTATCAGTTCACGCACCGCATCAATGCTTTTCGGAACAACAACCGATTGTGCACGACCTTCACGAAATTCATCGTTGAGCGAACTACGGCCACGATTGAATTCGGTAAATCATCGATAAACACTGGTCCTTGATGGTGCTTCATCGCCAAAAATGGCACGAAAATGTTCACGATTTAATTTCATTTTTTGGCCGATACGAAATTTTCAAGTTACTGTAAACAACACAAACAGTGCTCGTACGTCAAAACGTTCTGAGTGCGTATACCGTGAAAAATGTCAAACTCTACGATAGAGACGTCAGTTGCCAGATGGCAGCACTAGGGTTGCCCAACCCAAGTTGCATTTTCAAGTCGCATCTAAACGAACCGACAGCTTAAAGAAAAGAACCTACCTTGTTGTGCTCCCTGCTTCAGTATTTCTCACAAAATACATACAAAAAGGAAAATACACAAAATATAACAAGCCATAAGTCGTTAAACAATGGGTATAAGTATATTTTTTATTACATAAAAGGATAGTACAGCTCGCGCCAAAATCATTCGAACGAGAACCGGAGTCAGTCCGCCTATAAATTCTATCTAAAGAAAAGGCCTCGAGAAATCTGAACCTGTTGCTTGAGCCACCACTGACTACATCTATTGTAACGTCGGGAAAAAATCTGCATAGTCAACTGCCGAATTCACAACACAAATACAATTATTTTATCATCATGATTGTGATGCTTGATTATTTTTAAATTACTAAACAAGTAGCAACAGAAGGTTGCTTTATTTAATGAAAATACGACTATTTCTACTTTCCGCAAATCAAAGTACTTTGTAAACAAATAACGACTGCTTACAATCTTCACTAATACTTGAAAATATGGATAGTTTCTTTTATCTTAATTCCGCGACAGTGTAGACGTATAGGAATCGAGGGCTCACAGAGAAGGGGTGAGAGAAAGACAAGGTTAGCTAAGCTGACGTCACTGGTTATAACGATAACGCGAATTTACGTTTCTTATCGAAGAAATGCCTTTTTAAAAATAATTCTTTATTTTAAAAAGACATAAACACGGAGTCATAAAAGCACCTTAAATTGTAGGCAGCTAATTATAAACTAAACTAACTAATTGTAAAAGCATTTCTCATCACATCTGCACAGACCGCATTATAATCTATTTCTAAGTAATCGCAAAGCGATAGGGCATTATCAGTGCAGAGCAAGCTAGTCTAAATGCGTTAACTCCTCCATCCTCAGAATGAATATTATATATTTTTTTATTATAATATTCATATTACAATACTAATTTTTAAGAGTTATTTATCCTGAGTGGATTTACATTGAATTAAGGAAGTAGAGTTGAGTTCAACATCCTTATCGTTAACTGTTTGATTTAAGGATATTGGTTTAAGCAATTTACTTATGATTAATGTACGTTTACGATAAATACAAAAGATTAAAGATATTACAATTATTAACATTACGAGTACAACAATTAAAGAACTATAACTTATGTGCTTATAATTAATGGGATCGATATTTTGGAGGGTTGACATTTCTTTAGTTAATTTTGCTTGGCTTTGAACGAGGTTATGAACGTTAATTGATGATAAGTCAACTTTGGCAATTTCAGTGTGTACTGATTGCGATATTTGTAATTTACCGATAGATGCAATTTGGATTTGTTTTTCTTCTGTAGAGGACGATTCGAAAGTAGTTAAAAGTTTATTTTGATTTATTACGACAGAACAATCGTTAGTGATATGAAGTAGTATTGATCCAGTAACGATTTTTCTATTAACAGAATTTGCACATTTTATGTCGATAATGGTATCATTAGGGGAACATAAGATCCAAGTGGATGGGTTTAATTTTATTATTTTAATTGAATGTAAATGGAAGATAAACGGTTGACACGTTTGATTGTTTTTAAAGGTCAATAACTGGGTTTCACATAGTTTCGAATTAGGTATTATGAAATGATTATTTTGTGAACAGAAGTAGTGTGAAAGGGTAACTTGTCTGCAATGATCGTTATTGATTGGAATACTAAATTCTACATTAAAGAGAAGTGTATTATAAGTAGGTATTATCATTTGAAAATATTCATTATTAAAAGCAGGAAATGGGATCAATTGAATATATTGATACTCTGTAAATGATTTTATGAGAGGGATTTCATAGATAAAAATAAATGTAGTATTTTTTTGATAGGCTTTAATTTGTATTAAAGATTCGTATAAATGTAAGTTTCTCAGTTTAACAGGATAAGGTAGTTCTAAAGTTTTTTTAGTAGTTGCCTGTAATTCTTTAAGACTTTCTGAAATATGTTCTAACGCAGATAGCAGATCATGGTTATCTATTAATGATAAATGTAATTGATGATTTTGTGCAAAAGTAAGGGATGTCTCCAGATCGGTACAGGTTGAAATGAATAATTCTAAAGATTGAATTGATTGATCAAGAGCAGCATAAGTGGATAGTGTTCCTAAAATTTGATGAATGTCTAATTTAATGTCGAGAATAACTTTATTTAAATTCTCATTTAAGAGTTCTTGGTTTTTTGCAAGGGTTTTAATATTAAAAGTAAAAGTATTGATAGTGTCATTTAAAATTTGGGTTTGTTCTTGTAGTATAATTTTTTGAGTATCGGAAGATTTAATTAATTTGTTAATAAGTTCATCGTATCGTTTACCGTCTTCGGCGTTAAGGTTACCGGTGATAAATTTTATTACATCGCCGAGCCCATCGGCTATTGATCTTTTTGATTTAGTTTTTGTATGAATTTCAGGAAATTATTGATTAATTAATTGATCAGATTTATCCAAATATTGTTGTAACAATATTAATTGATTTTCATAGTTAAAAATAATATTTTGAGTGGTAGAGGAGGATTTATATAAAAGCGAGTAGTGTTTATTCTTAAGCAAAGCTATAGTATTAAGCAAATTATTTCTAAGCAATCTATAATTATATAAAATAGGGGAATAATCTACAGTTTTTATCAGGGTCCATGAACTTTCTTTCATGAGGGCCTTTCCTTTGACTAAGGGATATAGTCCAGGGTTGTCATATAAATGTTGGATTGTTACTTCGCTGTAGACGAAGGTCCAGGCGAGGGTGAAGAATGCTATTGTCCTGAAAAGGGCATTAGGTCGTTAGCATGTCTTTTAATTATCGTGTTATTAGGTATATTTCGTAAATCATATGTGTCATGTTCGTGAATTTTGTCAACTATGTATGGTCCTACAAAACGTGGTTCTTTTTTATTTCTAGCATTTGTCTTGACGTATACTTTATCGTTTATTTTAAAATCATATGATGTGCGAGATTTATTAATTCTGACGTTACGTTTTTCTTTAGTTTGATTTTGTCTTTCGTGGAGGTCACCGTAAAGATGTTTCATTTTTTCTTTGTGATCAACAACATAATTTTCGTAAAAGTTTTTATTATATTCGAGGTCGAAAGGTTTTCGACTTTCTGTATGGCCAAATAAGATTTCGAAT
>JABXWE010021145.1:0-22990 GCA_014611495.1 Limonius californicus | reverse complement strand
ATATATATATTGCTATACGCTATTATTCGCCAACCAGCTCAAGCACAAAACTGTTCTCTCAGGGTATCTCTCATGGCTTCGACTCGTATAAAAACAGAGAAAAAAAGAAACGTTCAACAAAAAATTTACAACACGCGCAAATGCGGAAAACTGTCACCTTGCTTCAATGTTCCTGGAACCAGCCCATCCTTTTCAGCTCCACCGCTTTCACCCAACCCTGGCACGCCAAAACCACTCTTCACCTGCGACGATTCAAACTTCATTTCAGTTAATAATACTGTATTCTCCGTTTTTTCTAAATAATACAACTTTTATCTGACATCCACCAAATTACAAATTAAAAAAAAAAAACTAAAAACCTTCTTTCTTAATTTTCCTTAGCTACCAATCAAAATACAAAGATTATGACAGATGGGATAACTGTCAGCTGTCAAAACCCATTTTTTTTAATATTATGAATTTACAAGAAATAACAATAAAACCTTCAAATAGCACCCCCGCCAAATTAGTATCTAAGCCCCCCCAGTATGATATCATAGCAATATATATATATACACACACACAATATATATACAGGGTGTCTCAGAAAGAATGGGCCAGCGTTTAGTCATAGATTCTTTAGGTTAAAATAAACCGATTAAACTTAATATACCTAGGTAGAAAGTCCTTCCTTAAGAAGTTATAGGGCCTTAAAGTTCAATTTTTTATTTTTTCTTTTTATTGTAATTTCCACAAATCTAAAGATATTTCTTTGAAATTTAGCACACGTACTTACCATTATGCAATACAGTGACAGAATTATTTTCATTAACCAGACTTAACCGTAAGAGGCACTTAACCTACCACTGAAGTCTTATTTTAGCTCTAACTTTGTTACTAGTGGAAAGTTTTAAAATGTTATGTTATTTTCTGAAAGGAAATTAAAAAATACAAAAATAAGGTACTCTTAGTTCATACGCGTAAAGGCAACCGTTTGCCTTAAAATGCTTGTCCCAAGTTTTGGGTTGTCGTTACAACGTGCAATTATCGGGTAGCCATGATCGCAAAAACAATGGGTAGTGCTTGTGACCTACAGTAAACAACAATGCTAAGTCCATTAAATACTTTGCATTATATTGCATTATATTTAGATATATAAGACATTATAGAAATAGTATTTTTAATTTCTGTTTTGTTTACGAAAATGCGTCGACATGACGAATGTCAAGGCATTTCCGTAAACACAAAACAGTGTGTGTGTATGAGTTGGTTTTGAGATTTCCGCGGGTGTTGTATGCTGTGATTGGCTTCCAGAAATTCTTCCGCGTAGCAACTTCTTCGTAACAGTCGTATCACAAGAAGCACCAGCAGAAAGTTATCCGCCACAAGCCCTGAAGATGGCAAATGCGACTTTGCCGAAACGTCGTCAAGACAACCACCCTGGTCTGGCCCAGGACCAAGAAGTTGCTGCGCGGAAGAATTCCTGGAAGCCAATCACAGCATATATATGGCGTTCGGGATTTGCCTTTCATATAGTAATTGCATTACGTCCTTCAATTGGACATTGTGGAATACTTTTTGTTGTATTAGCTTAGTAAATTGTTCTGTGAGTGTCTCCCCTCCATATTTTATTAACTCGCCATATATAAAACTTCTGGAAACAAATCTATTTCATTCCTTTCGCGTTACTTCGGTGCACAAACTGCATGAAAATGGCCGTTGGAGAAGATTTAATTTTGTAAATTCTTGCAGAATATACTTGTTTTGGATCCAGTTTTTTGAAATTAGGTGTTGTTTAGCGATGAGGTAATACCATTCTCAAATGGTGAAGTGTATAGGCATAACTCTACTACTCTACTAACACTATTATCGACAAGAGAATCTGCACTGGATACATGTTACGCATTTTTCATGAGTTGTGCCACGTAACCATATTATTGGACCACACTTCTTCAATTAACATTTAACTGGTCAACGTCTCTTGGATTTCCTGTAAAATAGTTTACCCGGGTTTTTGGAAGATGTAGAACTAATGTACTTTGGTATCAACACAATAGCTGGCCTGCTCAGTACAGTTCCCTTGTTAGGAATTACTTAAACAATGTATTTGGAGAAAATTGAATTGGAAGATGATCTGGACATCCATGGCCACTAACAAGTTGCTTTACTCGACTTTTTTTGAGGTACAATTGTGAAAACAGTACATCGAAATTCGTAAATGAGCATGATTACGACATAGGATAATCGAGGCGCGTACATCAATTTCACCTTACACGCTTACTTGACTCTAGAGATCGTTTCTAAAAAGAACTGAAAAATGTGTGGAAGTGGATGGTGGCACTTTAGAACCCTTATTAAATTAAACAAAACTTAGCTGTTTATTTTTTATTGGTTCTCACTTGATTAGTTGTTACTATAGCACGGTTGCACGAATGGGTGCTTTTCTTGTTAAATCCTAACAATTACTGCTGTAAGAGATTAAATTAACTTAACTTAAAAGGGGACAACTTAGCTCGCCCACTCTGTATACACATTGCTATATAGCGGACCAGTACAGCTTTCAATGCTAATATGATGAATAGGATTACATCGTATAGTTGTTTTATTAGAACGTAACATCGTTAAGTCGAGATCTTATTCAAAAACAATACACATTTACGGGATTCTTTCGCAATTACGCGCATATGTGTATGTAAAGTACGCAACATGCATCTTATGGCAAGTTACTGTTAACAAAATTATGATATTTAAGTAATTGTTAATAAAAATTAAATTACGGAACTAACTCAGATCTCGACACAGATTAGTTAGTGAATAAATAGCAATAATTATTTAAATTTTGAAACTGCATTTCAAATTAAACAAGAAACACAATTCAAGATAGTGTTTATGACACAGCTATCTCATTGTTAGGCCATTTTCGGCGATAGAAGACTTTGGCCATTGGGTCATTCTAGGATTTAATACTTGGCAGTAAATGTGTCATAACACAAGATTTCGGCGTACGAAAATTAATACACATAGACATGCAGTTACTCAACTTTGTAATTTTATTTTCAAATTATTTTTTAAACAAAAAGTTTGTAAGGTAAGCCATAGATTCAGGTAATTTTATATCAAAAAGCCGTAATCATATACATCTTCAGTTTATCTAACTGATTTCGAGTATGGATATTATAAAAAACATATATAAGAGAATATTTCTACGCACAACTTTTAAATATTTAAAGTGTTTCTATATTTAATCTCCTCTCTTGTATCTGAAATAATCTAATCAACCGAAATGTACTTTGCAAACTGTTCTAATCCGAATTGAATGTTCTTAGATTCGTTTCTTTATTAAATTGTTTGCATTTATTGTTATTATACAAGTTTTATTCGGTAAATAAGGGCCGATCGGCAAAAAACTACAGTGAAAAGTCGAAAAAACAATTATTGTGCTTAAATCGTATCTACACTTCTAAACTATTTCTCTAAAGGCAAAGTCATCATTCGAATTTAAACACTTTTCATATCGTGGTACAAATTTTTGTGTACCTTCGTTGTAGAAGGCCGCCGCCGTGACGAAAACCAAATTGGTACCGTCGCGTTAAAAGGTGGTCGCCGTCGATAAACGGTCGCGGGTTCTTAAAATATTCTTAAGATGGAGGAAAGGGTAATAGTTAGTCGGCGTTAAGTCTGTACTGTATGGAGGATGGTTAAAAATTTTCTAAATCACGTGTTCAATGAGTTGCACATTGCGAGTAGCCACGTGCACTCGGCCATTATCGTGTAAAAGCATAACTGACAAAAGTCAGCAATCCTTATCTTTTGTTATGAATCGCCCTTCTCAACTAAGGTCTCACCATACACGTCTGCATTAATTGTCGTACCACGTTCCAGGAAGTTAAACAACAATTCGCCTTTCCGTCTCAAAAAACAGTACCCATAAACTTTCCGTTTTCGAATGTTTGCTTGAACTTTTTGACTTTGAGTCGTATGCTTTCACTGCCAGGCTTGTCGCCAGTTACAATGTGATTCTAGTACTCATCGTCCTCAGTTTCGTGGCGATGCAGGAAAGTTAATGGGAGAGCATTCGTTTGTCTTGTCATCATTGTCACCTTGCACAAAGTTTAAGGTACTGTAGGTTGTTCGTGACAATTTTGTATAATACCGCACGTAAAACTTGCGGCCATTTCCAAAATCGTGAGCGATCTTCACGAATTTTCTTGTTCACTTCTTCCATAAGATCTTCGTTGACGACGAAAGGTCTACCAGTTCGTTCTTCATCGTGCACGTTTGTCTCTGAAATTCCTACATCAGTGTCTGTCGTTTCCTTCACTCATGACGCCTGCACCATTCATTTCGGTGGCATTTTCGCTTTTTTTTCACAGAGAAAACGAATCACAACGTGCACTTCACACTTGGCTGGATTTTCAATCGTAGTTTCATTTTAGCATATTATACTGAGTACAATGATAGAATCATGGTAAAGTGACGTGCGGCTAGCTCATCAACCACTAAAGCACTCCCTCAATGCACCAAATTGACTACGCCCCTCATTTGACGGGAATATTTAAACGGCCCATACTTTCCGAATAGCATGCTAACAAAAAACTTGTCATCATTTGCAGTGATCGAATCCTTCATCAATGACATATATTAGGGTTGAAAATCTTAAAGAAGCTCAATTTCCGATGCTTTTTGGGATTCAGAGAAGGAAAAAACAAAATCGTCTTTATATGTCGTTAAGAACGACACCATTGCTTTATTTTATTATTTGTGATAAGGATATGTCGGTCCATGAGGACAAATAAGATTAAAAACATTTTCGCGATTAATACTGATCGTTTAATCTAGATAGAGCAGATCGAAATCCAAATTACTCTATACTCAAAGCAAATATTTTTTAAGAAGCATGAATTTGGCCACTTCGTTGAAGCCACTATTGAAAATAAATTTTCGCGGGGTAAAGTCCCGTAATCAAAAATTAAATTGACAAAAAAACGAGATTCGATAAATAGATTAGATTGCTACTTCACGAACTGTTTGTTTTTGAATTACTTTAGAAAATATATTTACAGATCTAGTATGGTGCGATAGCATTTATACCGATTTTTTTTTAGGGATAAGCGAATACTATAGTAAAATAAATATAACCCTAACTAATATCTCGAGCAAAGCTAACAAACTTATCATTACGTAAAATGTTAATCAACAGAATAGCTAAATTAAAAAAGGTGTTGTATAAACCTTTCAAAGTGTGTACGAACTCAGGAAGTTAGTATTAGCAAAATTATGTGATATGTGAAACTAAAATCATTGCAACATAGCTTTCCAGTCCCCCTGTAGATAACGAAAATACTTATCTTATTGACACGGCCTTAAAATATCCGGCCATATAAATTATATTACCATGTAGTTCTTTTTTAATCCAATATTTTAGCATAGTTTTATAGAAAAATACTGCGTGTATTTTTTGCTGTTTGAGTCCGATTATATCAATTACTTTAAAGGTATTTTGTGAGCTTGCTACTGCATCAAACTAACTTTATAGTCTGTGGCACTCTAAACGCGCAACACAGGCATAGGAGAGAAGATCGCTACGTCTCGTAAGAGACAAAGCACCCTAAGAAGAAATGATAAAATGTGTTAAAATAGATATGAAAGTAATATTTTGCACGTTACCAAATTATACATTTCCACGAAAATCATTGCCACCATTCGCACCAAATACATTATAAAAATTATTTTTAATTTTAAACTATTACTATAGATACATGGAGAAAATAATACAATTAACGAAATGATAGTGCATAGATTTTCACGTACTTAAACTATTGCATGTGATTTAATGATTAAAACTTAGGCTCCCATAAGTTCACGTAACGCTAATACATAGTTATTAGCTAACTGATTCGAGTAAATAAACACGAGAGTGGACGGCAGAAGGTCGAGTGCGAAAAACGAATGCAATAGTGAAAGAGAGAGGGATTTATGCGAAGATATGTAGAGAGAAGCAACGGTACGATTGACGATATCTGAAGCTTAAAACAGAAGCGGACGTAATTTTCACAAATACGCAGGTTTAAATTGTTTTGTACTCTAACAATTAATCTGTTAAGAGCTATTACATTTAAAGGCTATGTTGAAGCGGTAGTCCGTGTTCAGGTTAAGTGACAATACACTTGAAATTTTCAAAAATTCCTAAAAGTAAGACCTTTTTGATAACCATACATCATATCACAAAATTTAAGCAAAACTTAACTTAACTTAACTTTTATTGAAATATTTCTGTAATTATCTTATTTTGGAAAATGATAAAATATTTAATATAGAATATATTTTAAGATTTAAGGAATATGAAATAACTTAAAGTTTAAAGTTCCAAAACTAATTTCTTATTTCGAACAGCATTAGGTGAATTATTCCCATAAATTTTACGAAATTGGGCACATACAGGATGTTCCAGAAATGCATGTCATAGATTTTAGGGTACCTACAAACATTTCAATGCGAATATTGCAATAAACTTCTACCCAGAACTGTTTAGAAGTTAGAAATAATGATTTTGTAACGTTTACTCAAAATGCAACTACCTAACGGTGTACAAGTGGGACATACAAGGTTTGACAACTTAATTCACGGGCAAAGGCTGCAGCAGTGGAGTCATATGAAATGAAACCTAAAGTAAAACCGCATATAATAGTTCATAGTTTTGTCAGTAGAGAGTGGTCAAGCGAAGATCGAACAATTGTTAGTTTATATGCAAAATACTAGCGCGTTCATTGTGTTTGTGTCAGTTGTCACGGAGTAACAAGTAAATATTAAATTTTGCTGTAAAAGAGGTAAACCCCGAGTTCAGTGGGGAGACAGCATAAAGAAGACAGCTAAAAATAGAAACAAGAACATCGAAGAAGTTAGAAGAGTGGTGAGAAACCGCAACATCTATAGGAGAACGCTTTAGGGCATAAACGGTAATAGAGAAAGCCGAAGGAGAAGCCACAAATTAGGCAAACTTCAGCGACAGCTTTCGAAATGTTGAAAACTATGTACCTTAAGTCGCACTAATGTCTTTGGGTGGTGTAAACTTTTCAAAGAAAGAGGTACTTAAGGATGTTCAAGATGACGCTAGAGCTGGGCGCCCTTTGAGCTCTTATTCGTTTGTAAGAGTTCGTGAGATTATGGCAAAATATTGACAAATAACACTCTGAAACTGGTAGTTGAGTTGAACATCAATAAGGAGACGATTTGACAAATTTTTCTTAAAGATTTGGGTAAGAGGACAGTCTTACGGATCTACAAAAACAGGGAAGACGTTCAGACGTGTCACGACAATGCAAATTGTCTTATCATTGACAGGCTTTTTGTCCCACTGCTGGGCATCGGCCTCTTCTCTGCCACGTGTTTCTCTCCAGCGCTAAAGTAGAGTAAACCCAAATAGAGAAATACATACACGTCATCGTGCGCCGTTAACCAAATTACGTCTCGACGAGTCCATCTTACTGTTTCGGGTGAATCTTCGTTCATAGGCGTCCGTTAAAAACCTAACCTCAAATATGGAAACTCCAAGCAAGAAGTTATGAGTCCGCGGGAAGGCCTTTTCTTTGACCTTTACGTGTGTACACAGATGTCATGTATAAATCAATTTATTATAAGTTTTCGAAAAAAAATTTTTTGGTCCCTAATATACATCACTGTGTTACGCCACTGGTGAATCTTGTGGCGCGCAGGTATTGATGACGTACATGTATTTCTCTATTTGGATTTACTCTAGAAACACGGGGAACCTACAGTTTAACATCTAATCCGAACGACAGAAATTCCAGAGAAGGTTTCTAGCATTAAGATCCCACGGTTGCAAACCAGATTGGGAAATTGTGTATGGTGGGTTGCCGACAAGATTTTTATAAATCTGCATAGATTTCAAACCCAAGCCAGAATCGACGTTTTACTCAGAAAGCGAGCGCTCTACGAACTGAGCTACCACCACACACAAATTTTCTCAACTGTATCGTTATTGGTGGAGAGTCATGGTTGTTGCAATACGATCCTGAGACAAAACTCTACATCATGTAGTACATAGAATTAAAAATTATCAACAGGACCAAAAAGATAGTGCTTGAAGAACAAATAGTAAATAATGCATTCCACTTTGAAGTAATGAAGAGAGCGCATTTTTGAAGTATAACAACAATTTAGAGAAAAGGGTAGTTGATTTTAGTTGCATGTAAATGCATCTGCCCAGCCCACACTGATTTTGAATGAATTTCTCATAAAATACGATATTGTTAATACAACAGTCCACCCCATTCATCTGACTTGGCACCAGCAGACTTCAGTCTCAAAGGGAAACGATTTCCGGGCGTAGAATATACTCAGAAAAATGTAAACCCCAAAATGAAAGCAATTTCTTCAGACGCCTTTGCCGACTGTTGTAATGCGTGTATTATAGTAAGTAGATGATTTTTCGAGTGCATTATCTCTTACGAGACGTGGCGACCTCTACTGCTCCTGTGTTGTGCGTTTGAAATGACACAGACATAGAGGACCTACCATTTAACGTGGGCTCTGATCCATTTCTACTTCACATGTGATTATCTTGAATAAAAATTGAATCTTTTTCGTGTTACTTAAATTGTGCCAGTCTGAGAATTAAATGGCCAAACTTTAGATTATTCTTAAATCTTTAAAGACATTTAAATATAAAAATTTTACATACTTGAGCGCATTTACTTAAAAACAAAATACTTAATACGTAAGTAATCATAAATGATAGTTGACATATTTATAACTAATCTACTGCTAAAAAAGATTAGAACAAATTTTTATAAAAGGTTTCATAACATAAATATACCCAACGCTTATTTTAGGGAACCACAGAATTCTCACTATTAATTTTTGTATTAATTATAAACTGTTCGCATTTTCATTTCCGTTCAATTTAAATGCAGATAATCGGTTTTCTAGTACCCATACCATATCTTAAACGTAAAAAATATTTTCATCATTTAAACAATTTCTACAACCCAAAAATTTGTTGATGGAAGGGGTCATATCATTTTTAAGTATTTCTTAACTTCAGCATTTTTTATTTAAACACTTAAAAATTGTGCAATTTGAGGCAAAACCAACGTAATAAATTAGCTGTATCATTTTATCTTTTATCTTAACGCGCAAAAATACTGCGGCAGTACATTTAGTTTTTGGTTTACAATTACAAGCGCTTAGCAAAAATCGTTGTAGCGGTTATATAAAATAAAAACTTAAACTAAGATTATCGTGTTCTAATAATTTAGGCTGAGTTTGTATGTACAGAAGGTTTTTGTACATTATATGTAGTATGAACATTGTTATCCAGGCAATGATAATTACTAATGGTAGTCATACATATAAATTTCCCTAAAGCTATTTCAGTGTTTACCTGTGTTATAATCTCGACCCCCAATTCAGATCCTTAAGCACTTAAAATCACAGTTACACCTGACATGCACATCTAATACATTTGGGGAATTTTATGTAACGTAAATGCCTACATATCCTTCCCCACACTTTTCTAACTAACCGATTAAATTGATAAGTTATCTGTTCCAGCTGATATAGCCAAATTGTTTTTACGCGATGGTACCTATGCCCTTTTTGAAGGCTCCTAAGGAAACTTGCACTTGAGATAAACACACCTGATTATTTTAAATTTAATAGTAGTACCGAGAAACTCAAAATTATGTAGTAAACAGAACCACTTTCAGAAGATATTCGAATTCAATGCAATTGAATTTTTAAAAGTTTTCATACCATGAATTTCATTTCTTCTCTTATTAATCTACTTGGGAATCAAGGAGATAAACATATTCTCCGCTTGTGATCTTAGGCGAAACAGGAAAAACTCATCTGATCATTTAAAAAATGTATCAAAGATTGGCCTCATTTTATGGAATGGCGAAATAACAGCTGTTTTATTTTGTTTGAATTCCTAATACTTACTTTACATTAAATTTTTAAAATATGTCCCGCTAAACAAATACTGTCGCTAAAAAATACCACCATTACAAACCTAAAAAATCCCGCCACTAAAACATTCCACCGGTAAAATGTAGCCTTGTAAAAAATTTCACTGGAGAAACATTTACCTGTAAAATATCCCGTTCATTAAAAAATAGTGCTTAAAAATCGCACCAATAAATTATATCTCCGATAAAAAGTTCCTGTCGCCTAATACTTATTTTTGATGAAATTTCTAAAATATTTCTATCCTCTTTCAAAAACAGATAAATTCAATATTCAATAAATACTCCGGCCGAACGTAATCTAGCTAGACAAATACTGTCGCTACAAAATACGCCAATAAGAACACCTACGAAAATCTCGCCACTAAAACATTTCACCGGTAAAATGTATCCTTGTAAAAAATCTCACTGGAGAAATATTTACCTGTAAAATATCCCGCGCAATTAAACAGTAATGACTAAAAATCACACCAGTAAATTACATTACAACATAATCCCACGGGACAAATACTGTCGCTACAAAATACCTCCATAGCACCACCTGCAAAAATCCCGCCACTAAAACATTCCACCGCTAAAATGTACCTTCTAAAACAATCTCACTGGAGAAAAATTCACCTTTAAAATATTTGGTTAATTAAAAAGTAGTGGTTAAAAATTGCACCAGTGAATTACTTCTCTAATAAAAAGTTCCTGTCGCCTAATACTTACGTTTGATGAAATTTCTAAAATATTTCTATCCTCTTTCAAAAGCAGACCAATTGAATTTTCAATAAATACTCCGGCGAACATAATCCCACTAGATAAATGCTGTCGCTACAAAATACCTACATAGCACCACCTACAAAAATCTCGCCACTAAAACATTCTACCAGTAAAATGTGTAAAGTAAAATACTCTTTCAGAAACAGACAAATTGAATTTTCAATTAATAATCCGGCACAACATAATCCCGCGCGAATAATACTGTCGCTACAAAGTACCGCCATAAAAACACCTACGAAAATCCCGGCACTAAAACATTCCAACGGTAAGATAACCCGTTAATTAAAAAGTAGTGGTTAAAAACTGCACCAGTGAATTACTTCTCTGATAAAAAGTTCCCGTCGCCTAATACTTATTTTTGATGAAATTTCTAAAATACTTCTATTCTCTTTCAAAAACAGAGAAATTCAATTTTCAATAAATACTCCGACCGAGCATAATCCCATTAGACAAATACTGTTGCTACAAAATACCTCAATAACAACACCTACGAAAACATTCCACCGGTAAAATGTACCCTTGTAAACAATCTCACTGGAGATACATTTACCTGTAAAATATTCCGTTAATTAAAAAGTAGTGGTTAAAAATTGCACCAGTGAATTACTTCTCTGATAAAAAGTTTCTGTCGCCTAATACTTACCTTTAATGAAATTTCTAACATTTTTCTATCGGCTTCAAAAACAGACACTGAATTTTGAATAAATAATCCGCTGCAACATAATCCCGCTGGACAAATACTGTCGCTACAAAATACCTCCATAACAACACCTAGGAAAATCCCGCCACTGAAACATTCCACCTGTAAAATGTGTAAAGTAAAATACTCTTTCAGAAACAGACAAATTAAATGTTCAATTAATAATCCGGGGCAACATAATCCCACTAGACAAATACTGTCACTACAAAATACCTCCATAACAAAACTTAATAAAATCCATCCACTAAAACATTCAACGGCAAATTGTACCCTTGTAAAAAATCTCACTGGAGAAATATTTACCTGTACGATATTCCGGTATTTAAAACGTGGTAGTTGAAAATCCCACCAGAGAATTACTCTCTCATACACAATTCCGGTCGCCAAAAATCTCTCCAGTTTTCTTCAATCAGTGAAAGACAGCAAAGGGTGTTGAAAAACCCAGGCTAGTAGGTCGAATGCTATGAATACTACAAAGGAAATACCGGAATATGTTCAAATTTCATTTTTATTTTATGAATTGCATTTCTTCATTTGCTCTAATATTTATAAACTATTTGAAAATCATCTTAATCCAAGCAAGCAACAATCTTTTCATCTGTTAAAACGTTTATTACTCGTCACCGCGCTTCTTTTTATTTTATACCGAAATTATTTTCGACGATATATCTATGCTCTTTCAAAGGCAGACAAATTGAAATTCCAAATAATAATCTGGCCGATAATAATCCTGTCAGGCAAATACTGTCGGTAGAAGACACCTACAAAAATCCCACCAAGAAAACATTCATCCGTTGAAATTTGCCTAGCACAAATCCCACTGGAAAAATTTTTAGCTGAAAAATATCCTATTCATTGAAAAGTTGTAGTTAAAAATCCCACCAGTAAATTACTTCTTTGATAAACATTTCCTGTCGCCTAACAGTTATTTTCTATCTTCTTTCCCGCTAGTTGTTGTAACTCTGTTAACAAAAAGAAACGGTATTTAAAAAGTCTAGTAAAGTAAGTCAAAAACTATTAACGCTGCTAGCAAATGAATGAGGTATGCATAATTTTCATTTCTATTTTCCATTTAATTTAATATATTTGATTCAGTTGTAAATCAGCGATATAAACATCTTCTACGAAAAAATCAATCTATCTTATCATTTAAAATGTTTATCAGACGTTGCTACGCGTCTTTATTATTAATACGCAAATAGACCCTTAAGTATTGATATTAACTGGTTCAATCTAATTCTTTTTATTTTGTATGGCTTCATAATACTTATCTTTGTTAAAACTTGCAGGAGTGAAATGGCAAACTATAATCCCACCGAACATAATTCCGCTAGACATACACTCTCAGTACAAAATACTTCCACAAAAATGTCTAACCAAAATCCCGATAATAAAACCTTAACTCCTTGTAAAATTTCTCCCTGTAGAAATTTCCGCTAGTTCTTCTTCCTCTTCCTCTTCGTCTTCTTCCTCCTCTTCTTCCTCTTCCTCTTTTTCTCTTCCTCTTTTTCCTCTTCCTCATGTTCCTCCTCTTTCTCTTCCTCTTGCTCCTCTTCCTCCTCTTCCTTTTCCTCTTCTTCTTTCTCTTTCTCTTTTTTTTTCTCTTTCCCTTTCTCTTTCTCTTTCTTTTTCTCTTTCTCTTTCTCCTTTTATTTCTCTTTCTCTTTCTCTTAAGAATTGATATTTAACGCTTAAATCTAAGTCTTTTTTATTTTGTGTGGTTCTATAATGCCTATCTTCATTAAAATTTCTAGGAGTGAAATATCAAACTATATTCCCGCCGAACATAATCCCGCTAGACAAATACTGTCAGTACAAAATACTTCTACCAAAATTCCACTAATTAAACCTTAACTCATGTGACAACTCTCATTGGTAAAATTTCTCCCCGTAAATCTTTCTGTTAGTTAAAAAGTAAAATATCCCCCTGGTTAAATACCCCGCTTTTTTTTTTCACTAGAAGCGGAACTCATTTAAAACGCAGAATATCTAAATCTTTTTCTAGTCGTGTATTGTCAGATCAACATATATGTAAGTGTTATACATGACATTTAGAATACGGACAGTACATGACAAAAATAATGTCTAATGTCTCAAACAGATCGAGTGCATTTATAAATATTAAACTATTATTAAGGATTAGCTTAGTCACTATCGTCTTCAGAAATTATAAGATCTTGCGGCATTTTTGTTTTATTCTAGTAAATATGTTTTTTAACAGAGATTGAAAAACACTGCATCGTCACACGCACTTGCATTTATATAGAACGTTCTGGCACATTTTAGCATGAAGTCTTGAACAGACGAAGCACCTAATTCGTGTGGACCCTTTACGGCGGTTCTAAGGATCTTGTTTTGAAATCGCTGCAATTTCTGTATGTTGATTTTGGAGGAGTTGAGCCAAACCGGACTAGCATAGAGTATTAATGTCGTAGTAGGGTCTTGTATAGTAGAATAGTGCATTCAGGCTTGAATGACCACTTTCGATTTATTAAAGGGGAAAGCTGTCTTAGTTATTGTTGCCTTGGGAGAGTTTTTGGTTTATGCGGTAACTCCAGGTGAGACAAGTATCTAAATGAATTCCAAGATATTTGACGGCACTGTCCTTTGGGTTCCATGGTATGATAACTCCGCTTATTTCGATGTTAGGTGGGTCAATAATTCGTCTCAGAACGAATATCTTGCCTTAGCATTTTGCAGGGTTGATTCTGATGTTCCAGTTGTTGTACCATACCATACCATAATTTTGTTTGCGGCATACGTAGTTAATGGATTTCTTCATCCAATATGGGTCCCTGTGTAATTATGGCAGTATCATCAGCAAATATGGCTAAGGATACTGTTGGTATGTCTGATGTATGGTATAGATATTGAAGAGAAGTGGTCTCAAAATGCTTCCTTGTGGAACAGCTGTGTGAATTTCTTTGATTTGAGATGTATAAGAATTTACTTTAACAGCAAATGTTCGATGTTCAAGAAAGGAGAAGATAGTTGTTTGCAGATAACTAGGCATGTTCAAGTCCAGAATCTTTTTCTTCAAGCCTTCGATGCAGACCTTGTCGAAGGCATGTGCTACGTCGAGAAGGACCATTGTGGTGTATCCCTTATTTTCAAATCTAGTTGATATGGTTTCGCTGACGCGTTGGAGCTGGTGACATGTTGAAGGCCCTCTCCTAAAACGAAATTGGGAGGGTGGCGGGATATGTAGTGTTTCAATGTTTTTCAATAATCGGATAAAAATAATTTTTTTCGAGGATCTTGAAGAGAGTGATTAAAAGACTTATAGGTCTGTAGTTATTGATATCCTTTCTTGTTACCCGACTTGGCGAACATGAGGATAAATGCATGCTTCCATTTACTGGGGAAATAGCCTTTTCGGAGACGTCCGAATTTTTTTATCTTTATGTGTTATTTTCTCAAAAATTGTTATGTTGAATGCTAGTTTTGTTTATATCACGATTTAACTGATGAGGAGGTATATCAAAATAAAGGGAAAAAACGGGAATGGCATTTAAAAAAATAATCATGAGGTGAAAGCGCTGAAATAAAAGCTGATAAAAAAAAACTTAACCTAGGAAGTGTCTTTCCAAAAACTAAAATGACCGGTTTCAAGGTTTTCCTGAATAGCATTAAATATCAAAATTGTGAATTTTGTACGTAATTCTATCACCACGCTGTATAAGCATAGTTAGAAAATCTACGGAAAGTCAAAAGGAGATTATTTTGCTAACAAATGCAGAAAAGTAGAATTAATTTCTGTAATTGTAAATTGTAATATCGAAAAAATAACCTAATATTTGTGGGTAACGATATAGTCTATTAGCGACCATACCCTAAAAAGGACCCTCATTCGAGGAGTGGCGCGGAAGCGGTCAAATCGGTGACTTTAACTTTGTAGTATTGCCGGTCGATATTGTGAATATCCTCAGTTCGCTTCGATTTCGTCTAAAATTGTAAGACAAGTGTTATTAAAATTATTTTTTCGTATTTCCGGACAAAATCAAGAACTACATTTCGTTCTTGCAACACGAATTCTCGAATCAATAAGATGCAAATACAAAAAAAAATACAAATCATGGAGTAGTTGGTTCTACTGTGAACTGAAACGGAACAGTTTTACAGAAAATATATTTTTAGTAACCAGTTGTATTACCAAATTGAAACAGAACTGTTAAATATATTTTAAAACTTAAAATGAGATTTCTTCGGCTCAGCATAATGTTAAATTTTAAATTTATACAGGGCGATTCACTAGAGAGTACGAGTCTAACATTCCGAAAATAGGTAGCCTAAAATACATATCAAAAAATACTGCGATATCTAAATTTTTATTGGCGGTATTATGAATCAGAGATGCCTGTTTGATTTACTTGGGTGTTTACTGGCTTAAGTAAAGCTCATTCAACTAAAACAAAGTTTGAATAATATATTTTAAATGTTTATACTTTAATAATCATAAATAAGACTTTGTTCTTTCGTTCACACACTATTTAAAAGTTGAGTAGAATAAAACCAAATAGTCATCTCTGATCTCGGCAATAAAAATATAGATATCGCAGTACCTTGTAATGGGTCCTTGGGATGCCTATTTTTCAAATAGTAGGCTCGTACATTTCCGTGAATCACCCGGTATATGAACGCATAGCATTGAAAAGAAATTAAGAACAAACCCATAAGAAATTGTTATATTCAAGTTTATGACAAAAGTACTTTTGTTAAAGATTTCAAACATTCCAGCATTGAACTGTAGTTTATAACTGTATGCATATTTAGATGCATACAAATTGATGAACTCAGCTGAAGCCGCGAAATGTATAGACTAGGAAGCGAAACGAAACTTGCCGAAGTGAGATAAAAGATTGACGTCGCAGGCCTAGTAAACTCGGCGATAGGAACTTTCTTTGGATGCGGTAGCTGTAAGTAAAACTTACAGGCCAATACTACTACTTCTGGGACTGTGCCCATAGTGTAAGAGCGGAATTCAGTCCGCGGTTAGAGTTTCCGCTAGGTTGGTCAAGCTGTACATATTTCTTTCTTTAATTTATAAAAATTATTTTAAAATGTATAAGCAGGATTGAGTCAGTTACGAAACCCAAAGCGTATTAAATATTTTTCAACATTATCATTTACATCATCATAAAGGTCCCTACCATCTAATTTACCTATAGACACCGTATGCCATCCATTGTAGGTACATAATCGTACGAGGTTGATATAGCATAATGGAGTCAATCCTAAGCCTTGGCGTCGGATCAATCGACCTAAACAAAGTCGATTGCTGACTGCGGTAGTTCACATCCCGTTTATAATCTGTCTCAGAGGTTTACCTAGCTACCGGATTAGCGCATATAAATTTCTTCGACTTTCAACTACTGGTTCTATTTCACTCAGACCTATTAGTCATAACATATGTCCACAAAGAACGTAAACTGTTAAGAGTGTTCATACTTACTTGTTGTTTAAGTAATGTATAGAAGCGAGACTAGGGGCTATTAGGGTGTCTGGTACACAACAGAACATTAATAAATTCCAGCGGCGCACGTTTTGACAGTATTTTGTTTGGAAACATACTTAAAACTGAATTTTAGGAGAAATATTTGATTCTCCAATTTAATATTACTTACCATTTGTTACGAATTCGTTTGTAATTAATTATAGTCTTTACAATATGTAATGCAAATAATAGTAATAGTAGTATACAATAGTTGTATACTATGTTATGGGTAAAAACAATTATTTCAGTAATAATAATTTTTAATTTCAATCAAAAATTTGTAACAAATCGGAACAATAAGTAGATATATATCATAACCATTGCTGTCAACAGTATAACTGGAGTATGAATTCAAACCTAAAGTAATTACAATTGGATTTATTTGTTCAATCGCACCTTCACGTTCCCTCCAATCTTGATTTTAATTTTTCAGCGTGTGCAACAGTTTTTTTTTCAGGCGTAACAACTGAACTTCGTTTCAAGATCTTCATAATTTAATTTACGATTTGACATAATGGCAAACAAAAATAAATTTGTATGTGACATGGCACCAACTAAAAGCCAATAAATATTATTAACCCCATGGAGTATTTATACTCCTACAAATAATCATTAGGATAACGTAATTAAGGAATCGTTGGTGAACACATATACAAACCGAACAACCAATTTTAAGCTTTAGCAGAAAGCATTTTAAACAATCACAATATAAGTAACGTAATGTATTTAATTGCATCTTGGTAGCATAACTTTGCCAGTTAAAGTTGTATTTGATAATGTAGATGAATTAATTCTATAGTACATATATTGACAAAATGTTGAAAATGAATGAAAATAACTACGGCACTGGGCAGCAAGTCAAATCTATCCGTTTTGCATACAAAGTTGTTCATTAGTGCGTCAACGTCCTACATTGGCATTATTAAAATGATTTGGAAATATTTTTTTTAAGTGATATTGTTCCAAAATAAAAATATTTTTAAATATACAGGGTCATTGATTACAGCGGAACATCTTCAAAGCATTATTTTTTAAATGGAACATCCTGTATATTTACATTTTAGAATTCGGCGTAAAATTATTTTTTTCTACTGCCGCAATGGAAAACCAGTTGCAAGTACGAGTCTAACAGGTCGGAAAATGCCAAAAAACCGACCTCGCCGGGAAAGTGATTAAATTCAGCCAATAAGCAAGCCGTATTTTACTTTCCGCGTCTAGACACTAAATGTTTTCCGCGATCTGATTCGCTGTTTCATAAATTGCCAAACAAATTTAAGCAATCTCCATGGTTACGTATTCTCCGCCCTGTTTATTGACAAACGTCAAATTTATTCCAACCATTGCAAGGTAAGTCGCTAAATATCGCTTTTGCTCTCAATTATTTGAATTTGCAGTATTAGTATTAATATAAACATTGTTTCAGTTAAAATGAGCGACGACGAAATGTATTTTGAAAACACACCTCCCGAGTGTCAAGAAGCGGCCGACAACACAACCAAAGGCTTGCTGCCAAAGAAATCGCAAGAAAGGTATGAAAATGTCTATTCCGCCTTCAAAAAATGGCTACAATCAAAACAGACGAACAAAATTAGTGAAAACATCTTGCTCGCTTACTTAACCAAGAAAGAAAAATCGATGAAATCTTCTACATTATGGTCGATTTATAGTATGTTAAAAACCACAATACAACTAAAACACAACATAGATATAAGCAAATTTTTAATATTATTACTTTTCCTGAAGAGAAAGAATGACCGATATCGCCCAAAAAAGTCAAAGGTTCTTGAAAAGGAACACGTATTTCAATTCTTGACCACAGCACCAGATGAACAACATTTGATGTACAAAGTAAAAACAAAACCATTTTAATTTTCAGTGCTTATAAACGTATATAATTTCCAGGTTGCTGTTATTATGGGTGTTGCTGGAGCATTACGTCAAAGTGATATAACTCAAATGAAAATCGACGATGTTGAGGATAAAGGAACAATACTCATAGTAAAAGTTCCAGAAACAAAAAATAATATCTGTCGTACTTTTATTGTGAGCAATGATGGGTCATTAGACTTATTAAGCTTTTATCGTAAATATATTGCTTTACGACCACCCAAAATAGAAACTCGAAGACTTTTTCTAAGATATTATAATGGAAAATGTGTCTCTCAGGTAGTTGGTAAAAACATTTTCAGTAAAATGCCTCAGAAAATTGCAACATTTCTAAAATTACCTGAAGCTGCCTTGTACACAGGTCACTGTCTTCGCAGAACATCTGCTACATTATTAGCCAATTCTAATGCTACTCACATTAAAACGCCATGGAGGCTGGCGATCTGATACTGTCGCAGAAGGATACATAGAAGATTCAGTCAACAACAAAATACAAATTGCACATAAAATCTTTAACACCACAGATGTAAATTTAAAAGCTTTCCACTACAGCATCGAACTCATCTACCATCACTTCTGCTGCTGCTTGTTCAACTCATGCAGAGAGTTCTGCAGAGAGTTCTCCAAAGTTAATATCTCTATCAGGAGGTATAATTTTACAAAATTGTAGTAATATCACAATTTACAATAATAAATAATAAATTAATAATTAATAAATAATTCTTTTCTCAGTAAATTTCAAAACATAAAATTGTTTCATAAATTGCCAAACAAATTTAAGCAATCTCCATGGTTACATGTTCTCCGCGCTGTTTATTGACAAACGTCAAATTTCTTCCTAAAGAAATATTATGTTCCCTGTCAACAACCATTGCAAGGCAAATAAGGAGGTAAGTAGCGGCAGTAGAAAAAATGTTGTACACACTACGGGAGTAAAGCGATTTGCAGTCTCGGCGTGGTTGTGGTCTCGTCTTCGCCTCGACCACAATTGCCACACCTCGCCTGCAAACTATCACTTTCCTCCCTAAGGATGTAAATAACTATTCCAACGATATCCTGTTTTTAAGTTTGGGTGGGGCGATATCGAGTTAATTTAAAAAATATGAAAATTTTGGTTGGCACAAGGTTTAACAAATTAATTCGGTGTGTGAGTATTACGATCAATTAAGAATACATATTTCGCAGTTTTGCAGCCAAGTGAGGTACTAGAACGGCACAATCACCAAAAATTAATGGTGTTTTTTACTTTAATTTATTCCAAAGAACATTTTCTCAATTTGTTTTCAATGGAACATTCTGTATATAATTATATTTTTGAATTGGCACGTTCATTCTCCACAATTTGTATGAATATTATCCTATACCTAAAATCTATATTTTCAGAGAAATTTTTACTTTTTCGTGACAAACCGTTGAATTATTAAAGTTTTTATTTCTATCTGATCTAGTAACCATCATTTTGATACAAAGCGAATAGGGATTGGAAATGCCACAAGCAACTCCTAACTTTTTCGAAAAACTATTGTTCACTGACGGTCTTCACATAAAGTAGCCCACCAACCGACGTAATACTCATTATGCAATAGAAAACCCGAGAATTGTAAGTTGATGAATGATGGACTGTAAATGTTTGGGCAGATGTTGTGGGCGATTTTGAAATTGGACCTCATTTTTTGAATAAACAGCTTTATGGTGCAGAATATTTGTATTTCTTGCAAAATAATTTGCTTCAACTCTCGCAAAATGTTCCTCCAAATTTAATGGTAAACATGTTGTTGCAGCACGGCGGTGCTCCAGCACATTTCGCATAAGTGACGGTCCCATCTATTGGCCACCTAGATCTTCAGATTTGACGAAAATGATTTTTTCCCTATAAGACCATAAAACATATTGTGTACAAGATCTCTGCAACTACTGCAGAATATATGAGACAAGGCATATTAGATGCTTTTGGTACAATTTCCGTTGCGTCGTTGCAAGCAAGTTATGTATTTAAAATTCCCTGAATGGGTAATAGATAAAGTATATTATATTACGCTTCGTTTGAGCGTCATAGGAGTTGTAATTAAGATTAGTTTTAAGTTAAGTTCTCAGTTCTGTTCTGAGATCCTCTTCACAAACATTGCTCCGACATAATTGTACTTTTTAAAATAAATCTTGTTTTTAAAAAGCCATTTTGTCGTTAACAAAATAAAACTGGCGCAGTCGTACGGATTTAGGCCGTTTATTCAAAATCAATAAACGTGTGTTTCAACGCTTAAGCCTAAATTAAGAACAATCAACATCGTCGCAAATCTCGTATTCCAATTGTAACCTGGAGAACAAGCATCGTCGAAGGGTCACGAGAAGTATACCAGCCTAGTGACAAAGCCGTTCCGTCTTGTACCAAAAAACCAACCCGGAAGGAAGCATTTCCGAACATTGAAAACGCTGACTTCCACCCAGGAACCAAACACCGCTACGCTGAAGGACGAACAACCTGAGGTCGTACACCACTGGTTCCCGGAGCTGATTATCGCAATCAACCCACGTCAAGCATCTGGACGCCACAGCAGCTGATATGCTACATATGTGAGTCTCAAGTGTCTTAAATTTCATGTGAAATTGAATTTAAAATATATTATATTAATTAATACTAACGTAGAGTAATATTTTAATTGTAAGAGCATTTAATTACTCAAACCGTTCAATTATCCTAATTTCCTCAGGAGGAGATAGGCCATTGTGCGATTTGACAATTAACAATTGCGTTTTAGTAAATAAGTTCACGAAGAACGCTCGTAAGCGAGACATCTGGTGTATCGAATAGCGAATACTTAATTACCAGACTACTAGTGTTCTTTGGGTAGGACCCCCGAAATAGGCCATTACTAACATAACTAGACAAAATTAAATAAAAGTTAAAGAGTGCATCATTTCACGCCGCGTTTATTCCAATAAGCTGGATTCAGACATCGACGAATTAATAAATCTTTTCGGAAACTTACTAACAAATTTGGAAATGGCAAATCCACCACAACCCGAATTCGCTGGATATCCTCCAGGATTCCATACATCCCTCTTAAACGAAATACCAAAATTCGAAGGAAATCCTTCCGAATTATCAGAATATATAAGAGCTGTAGAAGACATCTTCTTACAGTTTTGGCAAAAAGAAAACCCAACAGCATATATTAACAAGCTTTTACTTTCTGCTGCAAGAAATCGACTTAAAGGTGCTGCTTTAGAAGTAGTGACCGGACAACAAATAGATTCATGGGATGCTCTTAAAGCGATCCTTGTAGAAAATTTCGGTGACCAGAGATCCGAGTTAAATTTAAAAATCGACATATCCCGACTTAGACAACATGTCAGAGAATCCCCAATTGATTATTTTAATAGATGTAGATCACTACTAGCAATATTAAATTCTAAAATTTCCCTTGGCAATGAACATCAAGCAATAAAAAATTATAAATTGACCGAAGCTAAAAATTTAACACTTACAGCTTATACTAGTGGATTAAATGAACCATTAGGCTCATTCATCAGGAGCCGTGCCCCTCAAACTTTAGAAAGTGCTTTAAGTTATATTAAAGAAGAATTGGACATTAGATATTTTCAAAATTTAAATACTAGAGCCCCACAACAACAATTAAAACAAAATCCAATCCAAACTCACAATAAACTACAGCCTAATTACCAAATACAACAAAATCCCAATCATTATCAACAAAAACCCTATTTTCAACAAAGTCAGCCCCAATTTAGAAATTATCAGCCACCCGTTTACAAATTAAATCCAAATATTCCCCCACAGAAATTCCCAGGATTTCAACCAAATTATGGCAAACCTGGCCAAAACGTTTTTAAACCACAAAAGAATTTCCAGCCCACGTACAAACCCGAACCTATGGATGCATCTACAATAAAAAAACGCCCTGCTTCTCAGCAATAGCGAGACAAGGTCCCGCACCTCCAAGACCAAATTTCCAAAACAATCCAAGACCCAATTTCCAAAATAATTTTAGATCAAATAACTTTTTTCAGCAACAAAATCAAGCGCAAAATTTGCATTATCAAGAATTAAATCACTACGACGAATTAAATGAATTTTACCAACATGAATTAGAATTCCCTAGTAACGAATACGAAAACTCTGGCTATGAATACCCTGAACAATTAGAATGCCCCGATTAC
>JABXWE010021144.1:0-13617 GCA_014611495.1 Limonius californicus | reverse complement strand
AATGCAATATCTTTTCTATAATTGACTTTAAGAAAGAAAGTCAAATACTTATAGAATCTTATCTGCTTATTGTGGTCTTTATTTTGAAGTGGTTTTCTTCCATTTCTCATACTGATACTTTTATTATTTTGTATGTACTGGGAATTCCTAAACAGACTTTTTTAATATGCAATAACTTTTTATTGGTTAAATATACAGGGTGTTAATGAATTGCAGGGACAAACTTCTAGGGCTTAAAGTATACATGAAAATAAACATTTTTTGTTAATAAATGTATGGTCAAAAGTGTTTCCTTTCGGGATAGAGCTTCTCAAAGATTCTTTAAGAAGCGCCTAAATGTAGGCAATTCAATTTACTACCTACTATTTGTTTCCATAACGACGGAAATTAATACAGGATAAATAAAGCCCTCTTTCCGTGCAATTAATTAACATCCTGTATATAGACAGTTTATTATAGGAAGCACACAACAGGGATTCGTCTGTTTTTCGGGAAACAAGAAGAGTATTAAAATACACTTTCCATTAGGCAACTGTTGTTCCACTTCGACATTCTGTATCTTACTGTTTGGAGATTTCTGTAGTGTACTTTCGTTAATAGACAGTCTGTATTAGGAAAACAAAGGGTACATCTTAATTTAGAACTGTGGAAGTCTTTTTCTTTTAACATTTTATGCCATCATCGTCTTTATTTGTTATTATAACTGTTTTATCAATAGGCCAACTTTAAATTAGTTGCCAATTTGTATTAAATAAGTGCTGCTGGAATTTCTTTTCCATTCTTTAATATGGACAACAAATTATGTAGTAGAATGTGTAAGACGAAAATGTAATTTTGAAGTACTAAAACAAAGTGACAAACTTAATGCTAAAACTCTTTTCTGGAATTTTTAACGTCCGTGTTAGCGCTGATGAGAAGAAGGCCAATGTCCAGCAGTGGGACGAAAAGGCTCTTAAAGATAAGGAAAAGAAAATACTGCCAATGAAATTCAAGTTTTCCATTGCAGACACTTGATGAGGCATAACAGAGGAAGGACCAGTTAAAGCATTCATCAATATTTAAGTAGAAAAATTTCCTCAGTAATATATTAAGATATACTTTTGATATATTGAACCAATAAAAAGTTATTCAATAATAAAAACTGTCAGTTCATTGAATTCCATATATTATAATTGTTGCTTTATTATACCCTCTTGATGCTTTTATTTTTATGGGATCTACCATTGGTGTACGTTCCCAAAATGTTAATTATGTACGTATTCACACATTTGACAACACCTTCCTTAATAGTTTTATTTCAAATTAGACTTTACGGTACTAATTTGAGCCCGGAAAATGGCACGTTAGGGTACCAGGTACTGTAATGTTACTTTACCGGACTGTTACCTTAGTAACATTTGTTTTTGTTAAATAATCAAAGTCACTTAGGAACTTATCCGTTAAAATAACAATTTATTTTTTAATATAATGATTACATTGCTTATTGTCAAATACGACATTTGAAATTTTAATTTTGCTTTTTATTTAAAATCGTTAACAATATGAAATAAAACGTAGTACGATACACGTCCGTGAAGTTATTATTACGGTACTCGTTTAGATATTCTTGGCTCGGCTCCTTCGTCGCCTCTTCGATAAACATCTAACTCGTACCGTAATAAATCACTTTCCTGACTTGTAACGTAATTTACTATTAAGGATACAGGTTTGCTGCTATGCATTTGTGTGTGTTCATGCTAGGTCATTACGTGTAGACAATGTTTTAAAGACGATCTTGCAGGCCACAAACATCTTCCATGAAACCTTTTTTTTTTCTAAAAGTTTCTCAGTTAATGACTAAGCTGAAAATTAGTAAGCTTTCCCTTTTTCTTTTATCAGTTTTATTTCTTCTGAAGAAGGAGTTGTGAAGTATTTTGTGTAATTTATTACTCATTTTTAGAATAATATTCCTAATTTGCTTTGATAAGTTCATTTTAAGAGAAACAGGGTGGGGTAAATTATTTTCATTAAGTAGTTAGTCAGTAATTACATATGCTTAAACAAAGTGCATTGAAAAAATATTACTTCTAAGCATTAACTGTTTTTATTATTTGTCACGTAAAATAATCCAGTAATGTGGTTTTTAAGATACTTTGTATGCAACTAATTATTGTCAAAGTAATTCACTTTCTGTAAAAATAACTGAACTCTTCGTAAGTAATTGGAATTACTCCTTATGATTCCTTCTAAATGCCTTGTAAGGAATGAATTTTTGTAATTATTAATTCTTAAGTCATCCAAGTAATTTAATTAAGTTGCTTTTTTTAAAGAAGAAATTAATTTAGTAACTTATGTAACTTAGTAATTTTAATTGCGACACAGTTTTGGAATTAAATAATTCTGATTAACTTCATTCTCCATTTACCCTTAGAAATCAAAATTTTATTTAGGCAGTTTTAATAATTATTCAAAATCAGGCGGATCTTAATTAAAGGTTTTGTTACTTATTCATCAGTTCCCTCTTTTACCCAGTGGGTGTTGAGGGTTAGGTGGGTATGACTTACAGAACATCTTCCAGCTTTTCGTCTCCTTTGCTGTTGCCAGAGCGTGTCTCCCACTGTTTCCTTTTTCTCCACTATTTCTACTATCGCCCCGTTCCGTGCTTTCTTGGGTCTCCTTTTTGTACATTTCTTGTCTGAGCCCATTTCCTAGAATTTTTTACTATTTTGTCTGTCTGCATTCTTACCATGCGTTCGGCCCATCTAAGTTGTTTTTTAATTTTTAGTTGTACCTATTTTATCTCTAAACCGTTCTCCATTTTCCATAGGAATTGCATTTCACAGGCTTGGATTTAGCTCCTTTGGGTATTAAAGAGAACCCAGGGTTCACAGCCGTGAATTAGTATTGGTACGAATACTGAATTAAACACTTTCATTTTAGTTTTCTTTGTTATACGGGGCAGTTTAAGCACTGAGAAGTCTGGTTGCCGCAGTTATTCTATTGTTCACTTCACCTTCCAGGCTTCCTCGATCTTCAATTATTGCTCCCAAGTATTTTAGCTTATCTGTTTGCTTTGGTCTTTTATTTTCAATCTGTACCTCTGTCTCCTCCGGTTCTCTCTATCACCATTACTTTCGTTTTGCTGGTATTTATTGCGATTTTAATTCTTCTGTGGCGTCCTTTCAAGCAGTAACATTTTTCTAAAGTTGTTTTGTTTGCGTACAGTATTATAGTACATTACAGTATATTCGCGTAATATCTACCTCTATACCTGTGTTTTCACCATAGCTGTATATATGATTGTCACTTATGTTTAAATTACATGTTAGTACCTAACTTGTGTGTTGTTATTTCATATAACCTATGTGTAGAATTATGTCATATTCGATTTAAAAGTTACTACTTAGCAAAGAAAGAAAATTTATATAAAATAGTACGAGGATGAAAGTTGTTATAACTCTCCTACTTAATAAATCTGTCAGCCATCCAATTGCCAAAAACGTAGCACATGTCTTATTTGTGACACATGGTTTTAGAAACGCTACGTTATTGTTTTCATACCAAAACAAAATAGTATTTCCAAATGTAAATATACAATACAATCGCGATAATGCGAATTCTCATTTACGCCAGCGATATGGTAATCTTTCTTTTCTAACAGCTACGGTGACGTTATGTATCAATCAACCATTTGCTTGTAGAGAGCTTAAATAAATTCAATAAACTTTGTGATTGCCATTTTGTTAATATCTACAACCTTTGCCAAATGTAGTAAACAGAAAGCCTCCTCCTCCCGAAAATGAATCATCTAGCAATGTTCCTGTTCTAGACTTGCAAACACAAGCAATGTGAAGAGTCGTATCATTTCGACAATCTTCGTTTTATTCTGTTTACATTCTCATGAGGCTACTGTATACAGGGTGTCATAACTAAAACAGTCGTCCTGAATAACTTTATAAATATTCTAATTTGAAATAATCATCGAGACAGGTTAACAATGGTATGAAGGGGGACATCTTTTACCATGTAAATCATGTACCCTACTTCATCCCTCTAGCCCTTACCACCACCAAACCCAAAATTTTAAATGACAAGGGGTGTCAAATGATAGTTGTACAACCTAACAATTTTTTGCAATTCTGTCAAATCGTTTTCTTGAAATGGAATTTTGAAGATTCGGATGCGTATGGGGCTAGAGTAGATAACTTACATGGTAAAAGATGTCCTGCTTCAAACTATTGTTGGTCTGTCTCAAAGATTTTTTCAAATTTAATCATTCGCAAAATTACTGGTTTATTGTTTTAGTTGGGACACCTCGTATGTCACCATAAGTACTGATTTTATATTGCCACAGGAAGGCGGCATTCATTATAATTAAAATGAAACAAAAATTTTCTATGCCAATTACACATCCATGTATTATCAGATGTAAAAAAGTAATAACAAATCTACTAAAACTCCAAAACTCTACGTCATCAAAAAGAATTTCTTTACAATGTTTTCTTAACAACTGAAAAATTAGAACGCGGGTTTGTCTTCTTTCCAGTAATTTTCAAATTAAAATTATCCCTTACAAAAAGAGTGTTAACCCCTCAGGGTCGGCTCTTTAATCCTTTGTACAGTTATGTCAGCTGGCTGTCTACTTAAAAACGTCACAGAAAGGTAGAATACAAGCCTAAGGGTTAGATATGGTGGTAGCTCCGTTGACAGTGGTTTCGCATTGTGGGCAAATCATCAAATATTGATTCCTTAGCATTACCACGCACCGTATCGTGTACTGCAATCTACCACGAATATTTTCTCAATTCTTAACGCCAAAAACTTTCCAACTGCCGTGTTTCTACCTTAACGCTGAGGAAAAGCACGTGACAGAAGAGTGCCCGTGTCCGGCAGTGGGACGAAAAGGCGACTATCGATAAGATATTATTGAATGCAATGATTTATTTGCTGGAATAAAATAATAGACCGGAAACATTGAAAAAATCGCCAGTATTGCCGTTATTAGCTGTATGTAGTGTTTTCGTGAGTAATTCTTAAAAAAGGAACATGTTAGTAGTGACATCTTTATAGTTAACGCGCTATTTCGAATGACAAACATAAAGTTTTTCGGTTCTACCAAGAACATACAACTGCACCATCTTATGCTGTCAAAAACTCAAGAAGTTTTATATATTTAAAACTATTCTTAGTTGGTGCCGTTATTATTAAGAAGCTTTATTTTTGGCACTACTGGAGACGCATAAACTAAATGACGAAATTCGTCCCGAGCTGTAGCGCTTCTATTCGAAATCGATGCAAGCTCAATTAAAAATGCCACAGTTTGAGGCGGATTGTAGTCATCCATTGTGTATATTTTTTGCATTGCCGTTAGATTCAAAGTTTCTATTGGCTATTTGCTCATCTGTTCTTATTATTATTATATTTTTCTCTACACCAAGAAAAATATTTGATTTACTATGTTTTCTTACATATTAATTATAAATAAAACTTTTTTCATTACTGTGTAGTTTTTGAAAATAGTATCAAAAATTGTGATGATATATTTATGCAACAATTTTTAAATTATGTTAGATATTTCTGGTTAGATGTCTTACTCCATAAGGGGCGTTGATGAAAAGTCTTGATGAAAAATTAAAAGGTCAATACTTTAAAATTAGTTATATTTTACATTATTTCAAATATATTAGATGTTTCCTCTTTATTTTCGGAAATGGTTTGTATTTCGTTTGGATGATACTTCTCTTCATTGTGATACCAAGTTTTATTCCAATTTACCAATAATACATGGTGTTCCATATTCGAAGCTCAGTATTGGGATTGTCAAACTGTAGAAGATAAACTTTGGTCAAATGAGATATCATGCACAATTACAAGGCCGAGATGTTAATGTTTTTATTGTAAAATGTAACACGTAAGTTCCCTTTCAATTTTTTTTAGTTAAAATGTTTCTAGACTATAAACATGTTGAAAATGGCAACCATTTTCTTGCTTACACATTCGTGCGCCCCTAACTATTTTTCTTAAGTGCTTGCTTACTTATTTCTTTATATTTATTTTTTTATAACGTTCTGCGTGTTTTACAAGATATTACTGGAGTTTGGAGTTACTCAGTACAAAACGGCTCTGAGGAATATGGTGTCAAATTTTCAAATGCTTCCGTTAACTATAAATAATCAATTAAATTCTAAACTGGTTTGTAAAATTGTTACTTAGGGAATAATAAAATATGGTCCATAAATCCGTATTTGTGATGATTTTATGGCAATAACAATACAGGGAATTTTTCTGTTTGGTATACATTGCCTATGTATACTTAGGTTGTGTTGATGCAGTGTTTATATTAAATAAGTATTTCACCCTGTATATAGGACGCAGATGATGACTTTTTTGTTAAATACAAAAATCGACAAGGTGATGTTTCTGTAAGGACCGTGAACATCGTACTTCCTTTTTACAACACAAATATATCAGAGGCAAAGTGGAGTAATGGTCAGCATAGCTGCCTACCAAGCAGTTGATCCAAGTTCAATTCCCGGCCATCGCAAACTTTTTTTAATTATTATTTTTTGTTATAACTATTAATTATGATTTCTTCAACGTAGCATAAAATATTTCATTTCATTTCTTCGGTTAAAACGTGATTACTTTTAGCTCTGTTTTTATGGGAATTTATTACGCATCCCTCTGATTTAAATTTTCTAACAATTGTTTGTATGGTTCGAATACAAGGAATAGGTCTTTGTTGATATTTTATTGAAAATAAGTCTCTCACAGTTCTTAAGCTGTTTCCATTCTGGTACCACATTAGAATTTCTACTTTTTCGTCTTTACTGTACATGGTTGTATAAAAAACGCAAGATTAATTTTATTTTTTAACATTGAATTAATTTGATTGTTTTGGTCACAGCATGCTTCAGTTGTCGGTATAGTGGGTTGCCTACACAATAGGCGTAATTCACGCGTTCTTTTTAAAAGTATACATAGGCAAAGTATACTAAAAAGAAAAATTCCCTGTATATACTTCTATTCCTATACCTGATATTTTATATATACACACACCGAAACTTATATGGAATCACCCAGTATTTCCGATGTTGTTAAGTACTACTGAAATTTTGTTAATGGCAAATGAAAGACACTTTATACTAAACCGGTTTAATTACTAACAATAAAAAAAATTTAACAAATGCTTGAAATAAACAAAAACGCACTAAAAATGTAAAAATTAAAGAATTGGAATGATTGATTAAAGAAAAATAAAAACGAGCATTAATACAATCTTCCATCTGACGGCTAATGCTCCTAAGTAAATTGTCAACTTATTCTTGAGGTAAGTTTGCCCATTCCTATAGAGGGGGTTGAATGAGCTGATCCACATTTCCTGTATTATCCCTTCGAGCTCTAATCCTTCTTTTAATAAAGTCCCACACATGCTCAATGGGATTAATATCATGTGAGCAGACAGGCCATCTTAGAACAGTGACATCTTCTGTTTCCAGCAAGTCTGTGGCAACTCTGCTGGTATGTGGTGGGGTATTAGCATGCATGAAAATGAACATATTTCCCATTGCACCTCTCCGCAGCGTAACCATGGGTTCTAGCACCAAATCGACATACCGGCGACCCGTCAAACTTTGCGTAAGGGACGTATAGGAGTATTTTCTCCCATCATAATACCCCCCCAAAACATTACAGTTCCCCCTTTATATCTTGGAACAGATCTGGCAGTTTGTAGTCTAGCTTATCTGCCTCGACCTTTTAATACCCGAATTGGAAGGTCATCAGACCAATTCTGGTTTCATCTGAAAAAAGGATATTTTGCCAATCTTCAATTATCCAGTTCTGGTGTTCCAGACACCAATTTAGCCGATCAATTTTGTTCTGCCTGGATAACTCGGGAACCCTTAACTGTCTCCAGCTAAATAAATTTCGGGCACGAAGTCTCTTTCGTATTGTTTCAACTGAAATACCAACACCTGTAGCCTGCAAAAGTTGCCTTTGGATCTCCGGATGAGAAGAGGTTGGATTTCTCCTAGCTATTTGAATTAAAAACCGGTCTTGTCGATCACTAATCAGTCTGCGACGACTTTGTCTAGGCCTGATCTTGAACGTTTCCAATTCTAAAAATCTTGCATGGGTTTTTGAAACAGCGCCCTGCGAGACGCCCAG
This sequence comes from Limonius californicus, assembly GCA_014611495.1. Taxonomy (NCBI): domain Eukaryota; kingdom Metazoa; phylum Arthropoda; class Insecta; order Coleoptera; family Elateridae; genus Limonius; species Limonius californicus. Next base: position 5,469 of record JABXWE010021144.1, on the reverse strand, counting down.
CGTTGCTGAGATTTGCCTTTGTGACATTCCCTGCTCAACAAGAGCAACAATTCTTCCACTCTGAACATCTGGCAAATCTACGTAGGGCATATTACCTTTTTTGAACACAAGGTTAAATTTACTCTGACACTTCGATTTTACAACTGGACACAAATAACAAAATTTTTCAATGTGAACGTGATCACCTTTTATCAATTTGTTATCTTATATACACAAAAAAAATCAGCACACACCAGCAGGTTAAGCATGGTTACGCACCAACACGATAACCCGCAGAGTCGAGCCCTGTTGTGCATTGCACAAACTAACTTAGCCTTGTCTCACACCAAAAGCGATGGGCCACTAAGGCCTGTGAAAGCTTCATAATAATAATAATAATTTCCAACAAAAACCTTTATCTTTTATCTGCATTACGAGTTTTCATGTAAGTTTGGTTGTGTGTATTCTTTAAAGCAGGTAAACACAAAATTTTTTAGTATTTTGAGGAATTGGTGGACCGTTTCAGCATCTCTTCCTATAAACTATTTTATCATGTTTATAAGTGAGGTTATGTATACGACATACCTCCTCGTAGACAAAATGGAACAACTGTGTATTTGATCGCCATTTTGGACATTTTCAGCATCTCTTTCTATAAATAACTTTATCCACTTTTGTTACGTTATACATACATTATTCAACAATTTCTCTTCAACAAATGATACCTATAACTATTTAGCGTGAGATATGAGACATAAGTCAACACTGTAACCAATGACAAATATAATTTTCATTACTCCACACCTTGATAACAAATTACAAACATCGACTGACCATGAAAATTAATACAGTTGTCAAAATTATATAGGTCATAAATTTTGAAATGTCGCAATACTAATTCGCAATTTCTATGAAAATTATAAAATTAAATAGTGGAAATCTAATATACTAGTTCTGGATAAAGTATATTATTCAACTCGCGGTAAGCGCAATAACTCACTTGGATGATTACAGCACTCGCTTGCGGCTCGTGCTGCAAACTACATCCGCGTGAGTTATTGCCTACACTACCGCTCGTAGTATTATTATTATATAGTTGCGTTTTTGTTCAAATCAATACCATGTTTGTAAGTAAGGTTATGTATACGTATTTTTTTTAAATATTGAGGGGAAACCTTCGTAGGCGCTCCGCCTTCTGCGGGGTGTGTGGGATTCCCCCTCATCTACAGCGGACCTACCCACTAAAACGCCTCCTCTTTTCCATATACGACTTACACTCGAATCCACCTTCAGTGTTGGGCCATCCGTATCTATTTCCTTCTATTCTGCTTCATTTCGTCTCTCATCATCCTCCTTTTGTCTCATTATCTTTTTTTTACTCCGTTTAGGACTGCATTCCGTTTGTTGTTACTGTCAATCATTATTTCGATCATGTTTTCTGGTTGTAACTGTTGTTCCACCTCAAGGTTTAAATGCTGCCGTACCCCTTCCCACTTTGGGCATTTACACAGCGTGTGCTCTGCTGTATCTGCTTCTTCTTCATAATACGCACAGGTCTCTGTGTCTATTTTCCCTACCCGGCGTAGGTAGCTCCCGTAGCTGCCGTGCCCTGTGATCACTTGCGTTAGGTGGCAATCGCTCTCCCCGTGTGACCTGGCTATCCAACTTTATACGCTGGTGAGGATCCTTTGCATCCACTCGCTGGTTCTCCCCTCTTCCCATCTTCGTTGCCACGCTTCAATTGTAGCATCCCTCTATATCTTCTTCTCCATCTTTCCTTGGCCTTTAGTTCCCAGGGTATTGTACCAGCTAGGACCAGAGCTGACTCTGTGGCTATCGTTCTGTATCCTCTTATGACAGTAATCGCCATTCTTCTCCGATTCATTAAAGCTGTCTCCCTGTATTTCCTGTAGTTTAACATGTCCACCCAAACTGGTGGCCCGTACAGGAAAATGGAATCTGCGATTGTGGCCAACAGCCGTCGCTTGGCCTCCCCGGGTCCCCCTATCATGGGCATTATTGTGGAGAGGGCTGCTACTGTATCTCGAATCTTGTGCGCTGTATTTTTATATGCTCTCCAAATCTGATGTGTTTGTCGAAAATAATGCCAAGGTATTTGCCCGTGTCTTTCGGTTCTATCGTTTTTCCCATGATTTGAAACACTATTTCGTTTTGGGCCTTCTTCCTTCCGCTAAGCAGTATTGCCTCCGTCTTTTCTGGCGCCATCTCTAGTCTGTCAGCCTATGTCTGATGGCGTCCATCGCAGTGTTTACCGTTCGGGTTAGTTCATCTGCTTTCCTCGCTGTGGCTACTATCGCCAGATTGTCTGCATGTGCCAGGGTCGTCACTCCTTCCGGCATGTCTATCCTTAATACCCCGTCATATGCTAGGTTCCACAAGGTAGGTCCCAAAACCGATCCCTGTGGGACTCCCGCTGTCACTTCGTATGTTTTCCCGTTTTTGTTATTATCTTCCTTTGGCTGAGGTAACTCTTAATGATATTCACCAAGTACCCGGACATCCCTCGCCTTGTTAGCTCTCGCACTATCTCTCTGCACCATACTGTTCCGAACGCATTTCTGATGTCTAGGGTCACCATGACGCACAGTCTCCTCCTCTTCAGCGACTTCTCCATCTCCGCTTTCGCTATTTCTCTCACCCTGTTCGCGGCTTGTATTGTGGATTTACCCTTTCTGAATCCGAATTGATTTTTCGAGAGATCTTCGCCTTCGCTTAGCTCCCTTTTGAGTCTGGTCAATATTAGTTGTTCGAGGATCTTGCCTAGTACATTTAGCATGCGTAGAGGCCTATATCCACTTCGGTCATCATCTGGCTTGTTTGGTTTCTTAATCAGTACTAATCGTGCCATCTTCCATATTTCCGGGAATTCCCCTTTTCCGAATTCTCTTTCCAGTACATCTCGAATCGCGTTGGGCCTTGTTTAGACCGAGAGCTTTGCTATTTCTAGCGTAATGCTGTCTATTCCTGGCGCTCTTTTGTTTCTTAGTTTTCCGGCCGCTGTCGCCAGCTCCTCCAGCGCGACCTTGACGTCTTCCGCCCCTTCGTGTCCATGTATACGCATTAATCAGCTACAACATGCCTTCGCCTAGACAGAATTGAACATCTGCCCACTTGATCGCTATTTTGAGAGACATTATAATATTTCCTTACCAAGGTCCTTACATTTTTATTCAATATAATCTGTACCATAAATACATCAATTTTATTATGATCAACTATGACAGTATATACTAAGTTACATATCAAATCTTAACACCCACATGTTATTCGTAACAATTTTGGTTTATAGATGAGATTTTTTACCATATACCATACTAAAATTGTATTTCTTACCATTTTTTATGGGATTTCAGTGACGAGTATTGAGTTTGGGACACACTGTATTGGATTATTTTCGAATCGAGTTGAACATTATGCAATACTATTTCACAAAACAAACATTTTTTCAATATTTTGAATGACTTATCGTAAACCCCTTATATATTGAATAATTTCTTTGCTGCCTTAGATTGTAATGCATTATTTTTTTAATGGTTTTTAATTATCACAGACTTCTAAATGTAAGCTGTAATATGCAATGCTTTTAAAATGAATAAAACTTATCTAATACGTAAGTATAATTAGAGTTTAATTTATTTAATATCTTACAATATTGACTTTTTGCATAACACTATTACAATTGTATGAAATTCCTAAATGATATATAATACCATATCGTTTTACTCATTTTATTTTAAATAACAGTATTGTGCAGGTATTTAACCCAAATAAATAGTTACAGTAAAAAAACCTTATAATCTTTATTTTAATGTAGAATTGTACACTCACAGCCTTGTACACTCACAGCCTGAAATTCTGCACCGATATTGAATCCTCTCTCACTTCTCATTATATGAATATACTTTCATGTGGAATTTTTGTGAATGTATAAACAGAAGCCATTACTTCTATGATTTTAGTGTGCATATTTAGAGGGCTGTTACTGTACATTTAAATAATAATTATGTCATTGTATTATTTCTGTTATTACGTAAATCATTTATGTAATATTACATAAAACATGCACAAATATCATATTCATTTTTGGCAAGATGCCACGGTAAATCAATAAATATTAATATCAAAATGAATATGATATCCGTTTTGCTTTACATGTACATTTAATTATCAAGTATGTTATTTTTTACTTTAAATTGTGTTCACAAGAAGCAGGACATGTTTGTGCAAGTATCCCAATAAAAGGTAGGTATGTATGGGATTATGTCTTGTTTCAGTATCTTATTTCCTTGTGTATTTGATTTTGTAATTAGTCGTTTCCATAAACAATAAATCATTGAAATTAAATTGTGCATTTTAATCTTTTTTCCTTTATTGGTATGAAAGCGATAGTGATCTATCGAACAAAAATATGGTATGAAGCAGACATGAATCAAGCTGTGTGTGACATCCAATTCCGTGGAAAAGTTTCCTGCAAGGTCTTTCTGTAGCAAATGTAGACGTCGTTGGAACAAAACTCGCGTGCCTTTGATTAGATGGCGATTATAACGCCATAGAAACATGCTACGAGAATAGATTTGGGAAGAGGTTACATGGTATCAGCTTTAGGGCAAGGGGAAAAATCACGAAATGACTAGAGGCAACCCTCAGAACAATTAACACCTTTTCTTTTATACAGGGTGTCCCAAAACTCCTGGGACATACAGGTACCACGTATTCGAGAGGTCAAAAGAAGTCGATTGGACCCAACTTTGTCATATACCAAAATGTACCGTTTGCCCGTGAGAGGAGTTCAAAGTTTACTTAAAAAATCACATTTTTGTATGCTGTTCAGAAACGTATGAACTAATTTTAATGAAATTTGGTACCTGGGCACTTCCAAGGAAGCCACTACTTTCAGTAACGAAAGAAACCCAAAGAAAATTGGAGAAGGGTTAAAACCACCCCCAACCCCTGATAAATGTGTTCAGAATTTTTTTAAGGATGATGATACGATTCTATGTTTTTTTTTAAGGTGAAGACTTATTCATTAGCTTCATTTTTTGACTCTTGTAAAAACTCCGTAATTCGTATAGTTTCGAAAAAAAAAAATGTTTACTCAAACACTGATAACCGATATTATTATTGCAGGTTTAATTGTATTACAAAATTTAGTTGGCCGTAGACACAAAAATAAAACTTTTTTACAACAAATGTTCAATGTGACCTCCACCTTCATAGATGCAGAGGTCAACGCGACGTAAAAAATTGAAATGCACCCTTCTTAAAACATCGTCGTTTTCTCGTAGTGCGTTTACACCATTTTGAATTCTGTCCCACAGTTGTTCAGCATTATTAATTTGTATGTCGTATACTTTTGTTTTTAACGCTCCCCATATGAGGAAGTCACAAGGATTTAAATCTGGAGACCGCGATGGCCATTGAATGGGTGCTTCTTGTCCCCTACCAATCCATCTACCAGCAAATTGTTCA
>JABXWE010021143.1:0-14766 GCA_014611495.1 Limonius californicus | reverse complement strand
GATCCGAGTTAACGAAAGTAAGTCTGTACACGTAAGCTTTACTTCACGGCGCCAACAATGTCCACCTGTCACAATTAATAACACTGAAATACCACAATCTAATGAAGTAAGATATCTCGGTATGCACTTAGATAGAAGACTAACGTGGAAAACTCACATTCAGAAAAAGAGGAAAGAAATGGACCTTAAAGTTAAAAGGATGTACTGGCTAGTTGGAAGAAACTCGTGTTTATCTTTAGAAAATAAACTGCTTCTGTATAAAGCTATTATAAAACCAATGTAGGCGTATGGAATCGAACTGTGGGGATGCTCCAGCTCATCCAATGTTGATATCCTGCAAAGATTTCAGTCGAAAACATTACGCTTAATTGCAAACGCCCCCTGGTACGTATCAAATCGTACTCTACACGAAGATTTAAATATTCCGTATGTTACCGATGTTATTGTTCAATATGCCAGAAATCACCAAAGTAAACTCGCAGCTCACCCCAACAAGGCAGTACAACCCTTGCTAGATAGAACATTCCACAGAAGGCTGAAGAGGAAATGGCCAAGTGATGCAGTAAATTAATGTAAACAATAAATGTAAAAATAACATATTTACACTACATGTAATATTCCATTAAGAGATTACACCACTGGATGTAATTCTCAACAAGTCATTTTACTGCCATAACATTAGCTTATAGAACATTTTACAATTATTCTGATTGCTAATAAATGTATTACAAAAAAAATCTTCATTTCTAACTAGATTATAGATTGTCCTAATATTTGATGTTGGATTTTCTTAGTTTTTCTGTGTCAAACTCTAAATTTCATTTTCAGTTCTCATACTCTGATAATAGAACCCAAATTTTAATTATTACTTTTATGAGGTAACATTTATACAGAAGAATCTGTACTATCAATTGTTACTTAAGCAGATCGTTATTGGGATAACAGAAATAAACTACATATACTTTCTGCCCGTCTCTTCAAGGGTCTATTTTATGTTTATTAATTTATTTACATTAATTTGAAGTTTACCGATATACTGAAATTATATATCGCTTTAGTATTGCTGAATTATTAACTTTATATATTATTATTTTAGTGCACATGGTGTCCAGCAACCAATCGTTGTTCCAATGGGTTTGACAGAGACCGGCAACAGTGGCTCATGAAAGGATGTGACAGAAAGCAATTTAAAAATGAAAGCCAATGCTCAGACGCTAACAACTTTGATCATTTTGATCACAGTGACGGACATGAATATTTCTATGGCTCAAAAAATTTCCAGGCTGACCTGGACCATCCATTTAATAATCCATCACAAGTAAATCACAGTTTAGATAATCCATTTGCTGTTAATGGTTCTTTGAGTGACCAGAATGTACACAGTGGCAATGGCAGGACGAGACATGTAGACACTCCATTAGACGACAGTGCTAAACAGTCCAACACTTTCAGTGACACTGTACAAGCTTCAAGGATATCACACAATTCAAGAGTTTTAGATCCTGATGGTGAAGTGAGAATGGGGGCATCGGGCATCATTACAATATTGTTCATGATTGCAGTTGTTGCTGGGTTGGGTGTTTGGGTATTATATGCCTATCGAAATCCCCACACAACAAGTGGACAAATTCTGATCAGGGTAAGTGTGTCATTTTAGTTTTATTACAAATTATTGTAAGATGATTTTTATTACAAGCAGCATTGCAGGAAGTTTGATTCGGAAGTAAGTTCATAGGAAGTTGTTCTACTTGAAAGATCTTTTAATGAGATATTTACATTTCTGAATTTTTATTTTAGTATCGTCCAAGCCAATGGAGATGGAAACGAGGAGAAGCACGGTATACTGCTGCAACGATTCATATGTGAAAATGTAACAACTTTAGTGCCTTCCTGTCTACATATCATTGTTACTGTAGAAAATCCATTATTACCGTTAAGTGCAGTAGGTCCTGAATTAGTTAAATTCCTACATGTTGCTGTAATTCTTCATGTTTGTGGTCTGTAATTATTTTCTTCCATAACAAAATTGTGTTGCACATTTTAAAATGAGACAAAGTTTGATGCATCACAAGCAAATGTGTAATTTGTGTACGAATTTCCTTTATGTTGGTACAATGTTAATCTTCTTATTACACTGATCTAGTGACAAAATTAATATTGAGACTACATTAAAATATCTAGTTGCAGAAATGTGCAGTATAAAGTTGTTTATGAATAGCTCAATATGGAATTCTAAATGTGCGTATCTTGCTCAAATTGTTTATATTACAACAACTACGAACGAACTACTCGTAATATAGGAATACCTATGAGCTCAAACCTGCCTTATGAAATACGGACAATACATTACTCAATTGAGTATCCTAAATTACAATTTTTTTTGCAGATTAGTAACCTAAAAACTTAGTAACATAGTAATTAAATTAATTATTGCATATTAAATAAAGAATTTGTATGAAGAGATTTTGTCAGGAGATTGTTATGTGACTGTAACTTATTCCCTTGTGTTTTAAGAAGTACCCACAAACAAATTAGTGTGCATGGCTGTATCTTAAATTAGAAATATCTGAAACACTGATACATGTTTAGAAGTAGATGTATTTATTTCATTAATCTACCATATTTTCGTAGTTCTTTTACTGTGTATAAAAAACATAGGTAACAGGATCTGAATTTCAAGTTCAGGAAATTTCGAAAACTGAAGATATTGAATAATTTAATTTTTTTACTGATGAACAAAATTCTGTTAATTGAATACTGAATTAAAGTATTTAAGGTGCACTTTTATTATTCAGCTTGCCTCTCTCTTTTAATTTTAATAAGCATACGAATCAGTAGGTACATACTTGAATAATTTATAACAATGTTAAAGATAAGAAATTTGTAATTTAACAATTTGTAGGATTAAACTCCCAAGTGCACTTTAAAGTTTTATGCTGTAATTGAAGAGCTTAGCGGCTTAGATGTGCAAATGTTACTTTATTTTGATAATTTACCTTTGCCGTTAGGTCAAATTTTATCATCTTTTTATACAGCTGATACCAATTTTCGTTGTACTGTGATAAACTTATGAAATGTTTGTATAAATTTCTATAAAATTCAGTTTGAATTTGTTTTAACTTTATACAATTTATGTGAACTATGTGCAAATATTTTTCTTTTTTTGAAAATCAGATCGATCTTAGAGAGTTGTGAATGTTGCAGCTAATTTTATATATTTACACAAAGAGAAAAGTGATTGTATGTGCTTTTAATAAAATCTTTTAGTTTTGTATGAATTGTTTGATAATATACGTAGCTTGAATTTCACTGCAGGTTTATCTAGAAATTGTGTATATAGAGACTAAACTGCCTCCGCACAAGTGCCTAATTCATTCAACTTTTGTATTATAATGTTTTCGAAGAAGTAAGGAAAAGAGAAAATTAATTTGCTAAAACATATCTAATAATTTTATTTTAGTGATTTAGATTACCACTTACTTCTCTAAATTGTTACATAATACATTAGTTCGTAGAGTAAACAAGTACCTACGTAATTATTGTACTTGTCCCATAATTATAAAAATGTAAATAAATATTTTTACTCTCGTTTAATGACATATTTTTTTATACAACCACAAACTATCCACTTAAACAGTAGTAGTAAAATAAATATTCCAGTTAATGGTACAGGTTGTCCCAACTAAAACACTTACGCCTGGTTTTACCATTCCGTTACCGACTATTAGTTAAAATGACTATTAGTTAACGTCAACTAGTAGTCCTGGACCTCGGCCGGTTTTACCATCCATTGTCAACCTGTAGTCATGTTAACAGACAGCTACTCAAAAACTCTACGAGACATCTTAAGAAAGTTGACTACAGTAGGTTGTTTTACACAAATTGATCTGACGTTTTCACCACCGCTAGTATGCCTAATGCAGTCACCGCCATTCTCAGCTGTTACTTGTAACCATAGAAATAAGACAACAATATATAATAATAATTAGTATTATTTATTTCTATGCTTGTAACTTACTGGTCGTTGTTGTTAGTTGTGTTTAATTTAATTTCAGTACGTGTTTATGAATTTAGTTTGTTCTATTTTATTTATTAGTTTTCTTTAGCGTTTAGATTATTTTTAAATTTGATTAGAATTTTAGGGTAGTTATTAATTTGAATTAGTATTTGTGTTGTGCCTTCTACGAATAGGCACTGCTTCCAAAATATCTTCCCCATCACCTGAAATGAAATCGAAATTGCAAAACATAGTGAAAAATAAATGCTTTTAAAATTAAACCAAAGAAAAAATTGAAAAGGAACGTCGAAAATGAAAAATTAATAATAAGAGAGGTTATGTTACTCGCGGCAATACAAACAAACCAGCACTTTCGAGTGTTGACTACCAGAAAATCTGCTAGTCACTTCAACTACTAGTTGACGCCATTTTTATTCTTGACTAGAGATTGTAAAACGACAAAGCGTCTGTCAACTGTTAGTGAAGCGTTGACTATCAGTTAACTAGAGGTGGTAAAACCAGGCCTTTTAGCCACTCCCGTAGTTTTTGGTTCCTTCTTGTTGCACCTAGCTTGATCTCCCAATTGTCCTTTGGGCTACTCTTAATTTATTTACAGATTTCTTTGCTACTGCGGATGTTATAAGTGTTATAACCAGCAACACCCTTTGTTTATAGACTTTATTTTGGATGTACAGTAAACCAAGAAATACATGCGGTATGAAAATGTCCTGCATCACTTGAGGATTTGGGAAAATCTTATATTCAAATGATATTTTTTAATTTTTTTGGGCCAATCAATATACCGTCAAACGGGGTGAATCGGGACGATTTTTAGATATTTTTATTAATATTTTCTTGTAGAACTATCGAAAAAATATAAAATTTAGGGGAAAGTGACCGCAGTTAATACAGCTTCTGAAATATGTATTGGATGACCTTCTGATTTGCATCGATTAATTAAAAAAAAAATAAAATGTGGGGTGTCCCGATTGACCCCGCTTTGGGGCGAATCGGGACATCCTATTTAAAACCGTGCAATGTGCATGTCACCCCGCATCTGGGGTTAATTGGGACAAAAAAAATTAAAAATATTTTTTTCATTGGTTTTTTGGGCTAAAAACATCAAAATACAACAAAGAAACATGAAAATAGCATTTATTTCAAAGTTTTAAGTTACAAACATGACTTTTTACATTACAGCATTGATATCTAAATAAAAAACATTGCTCTATAAAAATTTATAACAAAAATATTTTTTATTCCTCTGTAGGAAACTAGAAAAAAAAACACACATTTTCTGGATTAACATGAAGGAACATAACATTAGATGTTATAAGATTTCAGCTTCATTTGCAAAGGAAACTCGTATCCTCCTCGTCGTAATTTATTTGGCTCAGGCAGTTTTCTCAATATTTGTTCCAAGCTAATCATGCATATGTCATCCACTGTGGGAAAAATGAAGCAATTTTTTCTTTTTCTGTTGGGTCTAAGAAATGTAACTTCAAAATTTTCACCAAAGAGTCCTTTAATTTGTCCGATAAAATATTTGTTCACTTTGTTTGTTTTAAATTCAACCTCAACAAAATCGTTAGTGGCGATGTTTTCTATCGTAAGCTGAACTTCATCTTCAAAGCACTCTTCCTGTTCCACTACTTCTGGTTCCGATTCAGGTTCTGGTTCAAGTTCAAAAGTTTCGTTCTCTTGAGGCACTGCAGTGCCGCTTATTGATGGTTGCGGTTCCGAAAAATCTTTGGTTGAAACGCTTTTGCCTGGCTCGACTTGAATTTTCTTCTTCCTTGCTATTGTTGGTTTGCACGCATTTCTGCTTTCCTTAAGCAATTCTACAACAGACTCCGTCCAGGCATTAGGATCGTCCTCTTCGCGATTTCTTTCTTGTGGTAAACGTTTTAAAACTTGCGTCCTATCAAGTGGAATAATTCCCGTCCCACGAAATCCGCTTTTAATATTTTGACTTAAAGTTTCTAATTTGTTTATAGCACGATTTAATAAACTTGGAAAATATTCCTTCGGCAAAGAACCCTTGTATTTTTTTTCCAATCTTGTAGAGTTGACCTCCAAACCTTTTTCATTGGGCCAAACACAGACACGTCAAGTGGCTGTGTTAAATGGGTTGAATTTGGCGGCAAAAAACAAAACTTTATATCGTTTTCTTCACATAATTCAATAACCCTGTACGACAGATGGCTACATAAGTTATCGCCAATAATTACCCTTGGTGCTGAACGCCTCTTCAAGAAAGGTAAAGCAATGGAAATAAACCAGTCTTCAAATAATGGCTGGTCGAACCAGCCACTTTTGTTTCGTCCATAATGCGCACCTTTTGGCCCATTTGCCAACCAGGTATCATACAAGTGCTCACTTTTGTAGACAATAAATGGGGGTAACAGCTGACCATCACCACTTACTGCAAACATCACTGATGTCGATGTTTTTGTCGAATCGATTATTCGTTCCGGATGTCTTGTTTTCCTTTTTACGATGACCTTTTTCCGACCGGGATCATCTACAAAGCATGTTTCATCATAGTTGATGATGGACTCAGATTCAACGTTTTCTAAGTTTTCTTGGAGATTATCAAAATATTTATTTATTATTATTCGTGATACTGCTGCCAGAGACCTTTTATTATTTTCAAACAGTCTTTCAGTGAGAAGTTCTCTATGCCGCGAATAAAATAAATTCGCCCAATCAGGACCGGGCATATTGTTCTTAAATTTTGCCACCCTTATCCCTTTTCTATCAAGATAGCCCTTAACGATGTATCGAATATCAATTTTTTCTACTGGGTATCCCCACTCTCCAGCCAATATTACTAATTGCACTAGCCTAGTTTCCTCACCGTCTGACAAAATAGTTTGCCCACCATGTTTCTTTGGTTTCTGTCGAGCATGTCGTTGTAGCGTCTTGGTATATTATATAACTCTTTTGCTTCTCGAAGGGATATCTGGCCCCTTTTGAACTGCCTCAAAGCCGTTTGAAGCTGTTCTTTGCTATAATTTTCATACACTTTACTCCCAAGCGTTTTCTTGTATATTCGGACCATTGTCCCGATTCACCCCTGAAAGTGAATTTTTTTCTATTTTTAATCGTGAAAAAAAAATTACACGAAATAATCGAATCAAAGTCTACTTAACATCCAGACAATACCCACAGGTATATTATATTAACGGGACAATAGTGAAATCCTACAATAAATACCTTTTCCAAACGAAGTTTTCCGCCGGTTGTAAAAACGTCAAATTAGTGCGCAATATTTGAACACCTCTGCCGACATGCACTTGCGAACTAACTGACGACTACGCGCGAAACTGGAACGCCTGTTATGTCTGCAACAGACTCCCCATACTACCCATCCTAAAAATGTTAGCTACAAGCATGAAAATCGCGCATTTGTAAATAAACGTCAAACTGTCCCGATTGACCCCTTACTCCCGATTCACCCCGTTTGACGGTACTTTTGTTTCTGCTACTTATTTTTAACTCTTGTTAAATTTTTTCCTATTACATGGAAGCTGAAAAAACTATTGCACCTACTCCTAAATATTCTATTACAGAGTTATTAGGAAGTAAGACCAAACCAACCAACGACAAATTTAGATTAAGGTTATTAACAGAACATTTAGATAATAATTTAATAACAAATATTGGGGATATAATTTACGCAAATGGAGAATAAAAAATAGAATTGTAGAATTTTATTATGTGTAATTACACTATAATTTACTTTAACGAACAAGTAGCTTGAGTTATTATATGGACATTCAGTTAATTTAACTAAACCACGTATGACAGAAGTGTCGATCTGGTTACAAACAAATTAAAAAAATAAGTATGTGGGTGTATTTGGATGAAACAACCGATGCAGAACAAAGATGCGTAGCAAATTTTGTTTGATATATTCGGGGTTAACGAAGAAAAAAATAAATCATATCTGCTGATTTTAAAAGTCTTGGACAAAGTGAATCATTCAACAATTGCTACTTTTTTCAACGACTCTCTAAGCTTATTATGGCCGTCTTGAATTTTATATGAAAAAGTGCTGTACTATATATATACAAAGCAATGCGAGGACTGTAGATTTTGTATCCAAACATGATACATGTGACTTGTATAGCACATGGTTTACACAGAGTAGCTGACTTAGTCCGCAAACTTTATTCAAACGTTAACGTGCTGATACCATCTGTGAAAAAAAATTTTCTCAAAGCACCGAGTCGTGTGCGGAAGTTTTGGGAAGTTGAGGGGGACGCTCCACTTCCGCCCGCGCCAATCATTACAAGATGGGGAACTTGGATCGACGCTGCTGTGTATTGCGCCGAAAATTTTGAAATTGTGAAGAAAGTTGTTAATGAATTCGACTCTGAAGAAGCACATGGTATTATGAGAAAAAAAGGTATTCGAGAAGATTTGATTTTTATTCGAACTAATTTCGCTTGCATTTCAACTGCAATCTCTAAACTAGAAGCGAAGGGATTATCTTTACAAGAAAGCATTGAAATAGTAGAAGATATGATTGAGGGTTTGACTAAACTCAAGGAAAAGGATTTCATTAATAAATTAAAAGAAGTGCTGTCAAAAAATACGGGCTATCAACTGAAGAATATAAGCGAGGTGTTGTAAAATGAAACAGCCCTAGATGTAAGAAAACATTTAAATATCATTGACATTGTAAATTATGAATTTGTATTAATAGCGTCTTGTGATGTCGAGTCTTTTCACAGTACAAAAATATTCTCACTGACAACAGGCGCAATTTTACATTTGAAAATGTATTGTCACGCCTATTTTTTTTCTCGAACTAGTATTGGTTGAAATTGCAAAATCAAACTCGCAACTACGCCTCTGCTTCGGTAGAAAAAACAAGTTTGACAGACGTTAGTATCCCGGAAACCCAATCGAAGCAGGAGTAGGTTCCAACAATTAATTTATAAGCGCCACCGACTTATAATTTACTAACATCGTCCGAGGTGGAAAATGGTAAGTCGGACCCCAAGATACATAATCACCTACCTTTATTTTTATCTCCTGTCTGTCCTTCTGTAGACTTAGTTCCAGATATTGCGAAGTAAAAGAAAAGACAAGTTGCAACCAAAACCTCATTTAATTAATCGATGATACAACCCACAGTTATAATTCTTCAACAATAAATAAAATGGCAAATAGCAGTCCCAATTTTGCGTTCAAGTATTAACATAACTAACTCAACCGGGCGAGACTCAAACAAAGTAAGGACAATTATTGCGCTTCCCAGAATAACTTATATAACATTATATTACATTTTTAGCGCATAATACGACGTAGGAGGCCTCCGCAGATCCTGAGAATGCGAGATCGTAAACCGACCTAGCAAAGAAAAAAACTTCCTGCAATACAACCCTGAAAACGCAATACAATCCCAACTTTTGGAGCACCCTATATATAATGTACGTAAAATTGTTCTCCCAATAAATTTGATAATGTAATATTACTTAACGTCTACATATTCACTCAATTATACCCCAATAGTACAATCCCTTGGCACAATCAATTAACTAAATTATTCTTACTCACAGATAATGCAATTGTAAATAACAAAGGCCACGTGATAAAATTTACAGTGAAACAACATTAAATGCACTTCCCTGTTGCAAGTGGAAACGGCTATCTCTGCGGCCAGGTTCCAGAATTCTTATCACTGGGGCCAAGAGCATCTGGTCGGTTTTGGAAAACTTTCCCAAGGTACTCGTCTATATCTGCGTATTTAGTTGATTTTAGTTATATTTACGGGATTTCCAACCGAGCGAATTTTGCCTAAATTAATACATCGGGTATTGGTATTAAAGTTCGGGGAATATTTAAGTCTGAACAAATTTTTCTATAATAACTAACTCACCAGTTGATGGGAACTGGCATACAAAAAAAAATCTTCTTGACCGGAAAAATCTCTAGATCGGGATTTTAAATTCCTGGAGTCCCTGTACTTCCTCTACCATAGGAAACATCTCCCGTGCAGTGACTTTTAAATTGGAAAATTAATTTCCAAATCGATAACGATTTTACCAAAATTAAATCAC
The DNA here is from genome assembly GCA_014611495.1 of Limonius californicus. Classification (NCBI taxonomy): domain Eukaryota; kingdom Metazoa; phylum Arthropoda; class Insecta; order Coleoptera; family Elateridae; genus Limonius; species Limonius californicus. Next base: position 4,695 of record JABXWE010021143.1, on the reverse strand, counting down.
TTTGCACAATTTACTTCCGGTCAACCGTCAGTACCCAAGTGTCCTCGTTCCGAGACTTGTCGTTCGAAAATTTTCTGTTCCCCCCTAAATTTCCGAAACTCTAATACGATGCGCGTTCGCCGAAATAGTAAACTTCGAAATGTAAAAATTCCTATAATTATTCGAACAACTAAATAGGTAGAACGGGTTGCTTTCAACCAGACGCGGAATTCGTTACAGTATTATACCACGTAGTTAAATGCAATTATGATTTGTTTTTATAATTTAATTAATTTTAATTTAGTAATTTTGTGTTTTTTGATTAATTTTATTTAAATAATTTTGTATTTAAAAGTTTTTTGTGCATTTTAATAGAAAAATAAATATGTATTGACATAACTTTGTTTTTTTTTTCTAGTTAGTTGACTTTTTGGTGCATATTTTGGATATTTTTGATGCATATGGTTTTTTTTTAGTGCATGCTTATCCTAAGCCTATACCTGACACACATCTATCTGAATTTGTTGTTAGATTGTTCTAACTGAAACTTTACTAAACCTGAAATGATTTGCTGCCAGCAGAGATTGAACAGAAAAGCAATAAATATGTTTTACGTTTTATTTATTACCTGTAATAAAGGTACATTTTATCTAATAATATAGTAATGTAACTTATGTAGGTAGGTACCTAAATATTTACCACGAAAAAAGCAACTATTATATTTACAGTCTTAGATAAATTATTACAATTGGTTACTCATTGCATTATAATAATTAACACATCAGGCCTGTAGAGTTAAGCATTTTGCAGTAGTATTACATTCAACAATTTGGAATCTCTTACTTATGCTTAGATTTCTTTCTCTTTTTTTGTTTCTTTTTGTGTCTTTTTCTCTTTTTGTCCTTTTCATCCTCACTGGAATCACTATCAGACTCTGAGTAACTGCTAGAACTCGACTCTTTACGAGACTTCTTCTTCTTGTGCTTCCTATGCTTCTTCTTCTTCTTGTCATCTTCTGAACTAGAATCGGAACTATCTGAACTAGAACTGTCTGCAGACTTTTCTTCAACTTTTATACGTTTTTTGGGAGCATCTGGCTCTGGTGATTTAGAATTACTCCTCTTTTTGCTTTTCTCATCTCCTTTTTTGGTAACTTCCTCTTTTTCTGATTCTGATTCCAAATCATAATCAGGTTCAAAATTGGCTTCATCCAATGTAGCTTTACGTTTATCTGTTGTTGATTTAGGTTTCTGAACTTTACTGTCATCCTCATTTTTAGTTGCTTTAGTGGATTCCTTATCATCATCTTCTTTTCTGTGATGTCGTTTACTTTTCTCTTTCTTCTTCTCCTTTCTGTCTCTCCTTCTGCGTTTATCTTTTTCTTGGCTTTTGCTTCGAGATCTTGAATGCTTTTTCTTTTCGCGATTTTTCTTATCATCATCTTCATGTGATTTTTCTACTACACGACCGCGGCTACGAGATCTGGCCTTATCTTTCCTTTCGTCCCTCTTTGGTTCTTCTTTCCTATGATCGCGTTCTCTTTCTCTTCTAGAATCCTTATGAACTTCTCTCTTTGAATCCCTAACATCTTTTCTTGATCCCCTGTTATGATCTCTTCTAGCCTCCCTTTCTGACCTGTATTGCCTATGATGGCGTTCGCGACTTCTATCACCATGGCGTGACCTTGAACCGGATCTTTTACGATCTTCTATTTCGATGCGGCGTTCACCTTGACCCAAATTTCTGCTCAGGTCGCCGGCGCGTCTGCTTAGAGGGGATAGGCTACGTGAACGGTTACGGTCATACGGTTTATCCACCTTAACAATTCTATCTAGTTCATCCACTTTACATCCTAGTCTTTCTTTCACAGACAAACGCGGTTTAGATGCTTGCAATGGGTCTGGTTCCACTGCAACAACATCATCATCAAAAGCACTGTGTATTGTAATATGGATATTTCTCACTTCACCTCGAGGATCATCAAGTTTCTTATCTCTGTCACGCTCTCCTGAATACAACTTTGCACGATCTAAACTTATTTTTTTTATTTCAATAGGTCGTATTGCATTAATGGCCTTAGCAAATATGGCATTTTCAGCCCGTTTAAGCACTTCATTTGTAACTTTCCCCGATTTTTCGGATTTTGGATCAGATTTGTGACCTATAGCAGATGATACAAGTGCGATGTCTTCGTCTAGTTCCCATTTTGATCTTTCAGGGAGAGGAGCCAGAACTTCACTTTTACCTTCCAGATCGGTTTTTAATTCTGCTTCATTTGTATGTAATTCTAGGATGTCTTTTTCCGAGTCTTCTTCATCTTCTGTAATTTCTCCTTCATCTGGACCGTCATCAATCTCACCAATCAAGGTATCGCTATCGTGCGCGTCATTTTTATGGGATGAATGATCTGATCGAGCTGCTTCTGAGTCTGCTCTGGGCAAAGGCTGATCATGTATGTCTTTTAGTTTTCCATAAGTTTCAATAACGCTGTTATCAATTCCGTCTGTTAATAAATCTCCATACAGATCGGCTGATTCATTTGCTTTCTCTGGAGTTGCTTCCTTTAAATCTTCTAGCACTTTTCTGTTATCATTCTTTACTGTTTCCACCATCACTTCATCGTCTCTGGAAACTTCTGGTGGTTTTTTAACGTCTTCTCTAATATCTTCTCTTGAAATTTCAGTAGTTTGCTTAGTTTTTTCTGATATTGAATCTATAGATTTTTGATGATATTCTTCTTGAATATTCTCCGTTTTCTTTCCTTTTTCTTCATCTCTTGATTTTCTACTACTCTCTTTTTCTTTGTAACTATGTTTTTCTTTTGTATAACTATCCTTTTCCTTAACACTCTCTTTATGTTTGCTCTCTTTAACGACTTTTTCTTCGGAAACATCCCTATGACTCCTTTTTTCATAATCATTTGCAGCTTGCGTTTCAGCATCATTTTTCTTAACGTCCTCTCTATGTCGTCGTTCGGCTTTTTCTTTTTCTTCCGCAGCTTTTTTATTAAGCTTGTCTTGTTCCCGCTTTTCCCTCTTCTCCTTCCGCTTCTTCCTTTCCTCCTCTTTCTTTTCCTTCCTCTCCTTCTTCTTTTTCTTCTCTTTGTTTTTCTTAGATCTTTCATCATCTGATGCATCTCTCCTGCGGTCATGCTTTTCTCTATCTGATTCTTTTTTATCCCTGTCTATGGATTCATCGCGCCTTCGACGCTTGGGTTTCTCAGGCGTTGCTTGACGATCGCGTTCCACTTCTTTTGATTGTCTTTTGGGTGATGTGTAGCGATTCCTATCGGGAGATCGACTGTACCTGTCATGTTTACGTTCCCTTTCTCTATCCACAACAAATTCTTCCCTTTCCTCTTTAATTCGATCGCGATCATCGCGTTTATCAACAGGTCGATTCGGACTGAATCTCTCATTTGGTGGATCACGATTGTTACGGTCATATGGATACCGTTCCTCAAATCTTGGCGTGTTTTCCAAACCTGGTACAGGAGGTTGTTCAGTACCTGGAGGAGCTACATCATCGTATCTTCTTATAGGGGGTAAATGCTGAGCGGGTGGATGTGGATGAAGGGCTGGTGCATGTGGATGTTGTACTGGTGGTAAATGATGCGGGGGGTATACGTCCCGTGGCGGGTATCTAAACAAAAACAACAAAGTAAACTTACAAAATTTGTAAACACAATAAGTTTGGTTTCTGAGGTAAATTTATAAATAGAATTCACACAGAATTCTTAATTTTGAAAAATATAACATTCTGTAAACGGTTTTGGTTTATTAAGGCATTCTGTGTGAATACTATGGTTAATGCTAGACCCTGTGCAAATTTAGAGCTGTGATATTTTGAAGAATCCAAAATATTAAAGCAAGATGGATATATGATTGCTCCGAGTAGCTCAAGGAAGTGACAGTAATGGTACTTCATGAATAATGTATGGTATACTGAATGCTTTTTAACATTACTGTCACTTCAGTGTAGAATGAGCTTAATTTAAAAACCTTATCCTGTTTATAATTACTGTCAAGCTTTCAATCTCTGGACCTGGAGGTTACACCGATACAATCTTCTTTGTTGATAACTGGCAGAACCTACATGATTTCTTCTCTCTTGTTAGACGATGTTATTAAATACATTTACTTACTTCACAAATTAAAAGAAAAACAATCAAAACAAATCAGACTCCTATAAACATGCATACTTAAACAGAAACCATACACCAGTAAGGCACATCAAGTATCCAATTACAAAGAAAAATCCACTGCAAGACATAATACCAAAAGCTTTGACTGATATTAGTATTTATATAAAATAACGAATCGCCGTCTCCTATGGAATGGTAACGCATGTCTTTGATTTGTTCATAATTTACGAAGCCATAACCTTAGAAAATAGGAAGAAGGATTAATACTACGGCATATATGTGAAATCAAGTATAGGCAATCTGCAGACCATGAATATAATATTATGTTTTATTTTAATATGGTACAAACACATTGTTCTAGATCAGTTCGTTAGAGCGAATGGTATGTGTTTCAATATCTTTCTATTAATTCCACGTATACTCACTATACAGGGTGTCCCAAAACTCCTGGGACATAGAGCTACCACGTATTCTAGAGGTCAAAAGAAGTCGATTGGACCCAACTTTGTCATATACCAAAATGTACCGTTTGCCCGTGAGAGGAGTTCAAAGTTTACTTAAAAAATCACATT
>JABXWE010021139.1:0-51735 GCA_014611495.1 Limonius californicus | reverse complement strand
TATGAACCGCTTTCAAAATACAATTGCAGTGTCAGGAATTTGGATCGTATTTCGACTCAGCGATGCTGATTAGTCCTGAGATATTATATCGGAAAATCGTTTTCTACTGTAAATTATATTATTAATTATTAAAATTGTGATTGGGATTTAGTCAAATCTTAATTATTGATGTGGTTGTCGACCATTTTTCTTCATATATTTATAAACCGCTTTCCAAAATCAATTGCAGTGGTAGAATTCGGATCGTATTTCGACTCAGCATCGCTGGTTAGTCCTGAGATATTATATCGGAAAATCGTTTTCTACTGTAAAATATATTATTAATTATTAAAATTGTGATTGGGATTTAGTCAAATCTTAATTATTGATGTGGTTGTCGACCATTTTTCTTCATGTATGTATGAACCGCTTTCAAAATACAATTGCAGTGTCAGGAATTTGGATCGTATTTCGACTCAGCGATGCTGATTAGTCCTGAGATATTATATCGGAAAATCGTTTTCTACTGTAAATTATATTATTAATTATTAAAATTGTGATTGGGATTTAGTCAAATCTTAATTATTGATGTGGTTGTCGACCATTTTTCTTCATATATTTATAAACCGCTTTCCAAAATCAATTGCAGTGGTAGAATTCGGATCGTATTTCGACTCAGCATCGCTGGTTAGTCCTGAGATATTATATCGGAAAATCGTTTTCTACTGTAAAATATATTATTAGTTATTAAAATTACGATTGGAATTTAGTCAAATCTTAATTATTGATGTGGTTGTCGACCATTTTTCTTCATATATTTATGAACCGCTTTCCAAAATCAATTGCAGTGGTAGAATTCGGATCGTATTTCGACTCAGCATCGCTGGTTAGTCCTGAGATATTATATCGGAAAATCGCTTTCTACTGTAAAATATATTATTAATTATTAAAATTGCAATTGGGATTTACTCAAATCTTAATTATTGATGTGGGTGTCGACCATTTTTCTTCATATATTTATGAACCGCTGTCAAAAATCAATTGCAGTGGTCGAATTGGAATCGTATTTTGACTCAGCGTCGCTGATTAGTCCTGAGATATTATATCGAAAAATCATTTTCTACTGTAAAATATGTTATTAATTATAAAATTTGTAATTCGGATTTGGTTAAATCTTAATTATTGATGTGGCTGTCGACCATTTTTCTTCATATATTTATGAACCACTTTCCAAAATCAATTGCAGTGGTAGAATTGGGAACGTATTTCGACTCAGCATCGCTGATTAGTCCTGAGATATTATATCGAAAAATGATTTTCTACTGTAAACTATATTATTAATTATTAAATTTGCAATTGGGATTTGGTCAACTCCTAATTATTGATGTGGCTGTCGACCATTTTTCTTCATAATTATATTTATGAACCGCTTTCCAAAATCAATTGCAGTGGTAGAATTGGGAACGTATTTCGACTCAGCATCGCTGATTAGTCCTGAGATATTATATCGAAAAATCATTTTCTACTGTAAACTATATTATTAATTATTAAATTTGCAATTGGGATTTGGTCAACTCCTAATTATTGATGTGGCTGTCGACCATTATTCTTCATATACCTATTTATGAACCGCTTTCCAAAATCAATTGCAGTGGTAGAATTGGGAACGTAGTTCGACTCAGCATCGCTGATTAGTCCTGAGATATTATATCGAAAAATCATTTTCTACTGTAAACTATATTATTAATTATTAAATTTGCAATTGGGATTTGGTCAAATCCTAATTATTGATGTGGCTGTCGACCATATTTCTTCATATATTTATGAACCGCTTTCCAAAATCAATTGCAGTGGTAGAATTGCAAAATCGTTTTCTACTATAAAATGAATTATTAATTATTAAATTTGTGATTGGGATTTGGTCAACTCTTCAATTATTGGTGTGATTGTCGACCGTTTTTCTTCATATATTTATGAACCGCTTTTCACAATCAATTGTAGTGATAGAATTGGGATCCGATTTCGACTCGAAAAATCGTTTTCTACTGCAAAATAAATTAATAATTTTTTAATTTGTAATTGGAATTTGCTAAAATCTTCAATTACTGACGTGATTGTCGACCATTTTTCTTTATATATTTATAGTGCTGCGCTTAACCAGTTAATTGCTAAATTTTGATTAATCGCCACTTTAATCAGTTGATTACTATTTAAGCAAACAATTCCCTCTTATTTACTTATTTAGGAATATAAAATGACTAAAACTGGGGAGTAGAAATTTATATAGCCAATTATAAATAAATTAAGGTCAAGGAAATTGAAAAGAAATCTTAGCATTTACACAAACACTCACGCAAAATAGCAACGGCCATCCTACCTACCGAAAAAAAACGTAAAATAGCCAATAATCGATTGTTTAACTTACCGAATGCATTTTAAACAATTTAATTAATCTAAGCACAAAATGAATTATTTCTTGCCATCGATTATTGACAAGTATAGAAGTAATCACATAGATATCATAATAACATATTGCCACTTACGTTACCTACATTCAACCTTAAAATTGTCTAGGTAATGTGAAGGTAACACTATTTAGAAACATTTTAACATTAACAGACATTTAATAAAATTGGAAACGAAACGTGTTCTATTACTGAATTTAATGGTCGTGAAAGGAAACAATCTATCTAATTCTCTTTTTAATCCTTCACTTCTCGCGTTTCCTGATAAATTACTTCGTAAGCAACCCCAAAATTTGGAACAGCTATTGATTATGCCAGCATGCACGAACTTCTTTAGCTTGAGATACAGCAGTGGTAATTCTATAAGATATTTGAAAATTGCTGGAACGTGACATTAAATGATTTATTACAATACGTAGAGAGGTTTTCCCACTTTCCTGTGTTTTAAAATTCCGTTCTATGACAACTTTTTATTGATTTATGCAAAATTAATTTTGGGTTACATTGTGTTCTGTAGATACACGTGCAATCAGTTCGTATAATCTTTAGAAAGTATATAATATTTGTCCAAGGAATGATAGCATTGAATAGTATGAATATATGTATACATATATTTGAAGTAAATGAAATATCGCTCGTTACGAGTTTCTGTCGTAAATATGTATTGTTTAAGCTTAATTACAATTTCATAAATTCTAATGTTATGTATAAATCTACAAAATCCAGAAGAGAATATGAAACTATTTTAATTTTACAGGATCAACGAATAATAATTAATTATGAATTCAAAGCAGTTTACGTTATAAATTCAAAGTATAAGAAACAACTAGTGCCTTGCACTTTTTTGTACTTGAAGCTGTATCTACGAAAGTATTTTTTAGATTATTGTATTGTTAATTATTTCACAAGAATACTATGAAGTTGGAAAACATATACCAGGTGACCATGAAATGGGGAACAGCACGTAACTCTTTAATTTTTAATGCTATTGTTTTGAAATTTTATATTGAGATATAACCTCTAAATGTGCAATTGTAAGCATTTTTAACTTTAATTTGCACTTTCGGTTTGATCAGAACTGACATCTACTTTTTATTTTTAAATTTTTGTAATAATCTTATTCGCCGTAAAATTTGCAATACATTGATATGTCACTCAATAACGTGTTAGTTTAAAATGGCTGATATATTCAATTGCTTAGTAAAAAATTGAAATGCCCCATTGTTATTATTTATTGTTGTGGAGCTAAAAGTGTGTTTTAAAAACCTATAAAATATATAATACAAAAAATGGAATTTTGTTTCAGTGTTTTCACAGAAATGCGTATAAGACAGATGCAAGGCCAGTCTGGCAATTTTAAATTGAATGTAGCTTTTTACTAAGATGTACTTTTATATTCCTTTCCCTGTCCTTTCTGGAGCTTATGGTGGTCTACCTGAACGCTGGAAGGAGAACTGCAGCCAATGTAAAAGCCAATGCGTATAGTATACAACAAAATATATTTGTTACAGAGTGTTGGAATTGCTATAATTTTAAGCAAATAAGATTAATCATGACATTGGGGTCACATAAGATGAAAATATTTCCCAAAATGAAAATGTACACACATCGTAAGCGTAGGTTTATTATACAGCAGCTTTGCACTGCATTAAGCAATTATTTTATCTTTAGTTTTTTTGCTTTTTTCGATGATTTCATCACTTTATGTCAATCTGGAATATATTGTTTACTGGTTATAAAATCCATACGTTAAAATACTGTGTGGCAATGTAGCACCGGAGAGAATAGGAAACAGTAGTTTTAGCTAATTTGTGTATCATTAGTAAATGGCATTTTACTTATATTCCTACTTTTCTCTCTTTTCCGGTTTAAATAACTTTATCGCCTTCTGGTTCCCAATCTCGCTTTCCATATCTCGCGGTCCGTGCATTCGTTTTCGTTTAACGCTCTTTTTTTCATCGCTTTTACTGTTTGTGATTGCCATTCTACCCTTGGTCTTCCTCTCTTCCTTCTTTCTTCGGGGATCCACTTCATTACCATTTTCGGTATTCTGTAGTCACTCATTGTTACAACGTGCCCATACCAAACTAGTTGTTTTCTTTCTACTTCACCCAATATGTTTCCTTCTACATTCATTATTCTTTTTATCTCTTCATTTCTTATATGCTCCATTCCGTTTTTAACTACCTAATGACGGTGTGTGGTCGACAAAACACCAGCTTTGAACGACCCAAACCAAGGTAGTAATCAACATAATGGATATTGTTTTTATAGGATATGCAGTTTGATTTATATGTACTCTTTGTAGTCATACATTGATTAAGCAACGATCGTGTTTCGTTATCTATAGTTGGAGAGTAAAAACATTGATCCATATATTCCCTAGTAAGAGTACGGGAAAGTAAATAGCAATTAAAACTATTACATAAGTAAAGCGTGATGGGACTATTACCAGTATCGGTGTGTTTTAATAAATGGGGAGGAACATCACAAGTAAATGCAACGTGCAATGAATGTGAGTTTATTTGAGTTCAACAGTTGATAGGTATTACGTATTTATTAAAATTTTAAAATAAATCTTACATGAAGTGCAAAGTTAAATTGAGTTATTTCTTCTAACGTCCTGCTAACCTGAAAAATAAAAAGTTAAAAGTGAGTTCATTACTTTGTTATAAAGAAAAGGTAACTTACCTGTAATCAGTAATGAAAGTATAATAAAAGAGTCTAGTGTTAACTGGAAGTTGCACGGCACTTTATTAAAATAATAAATGATTGACCAACGATCGAGGTCATGGGTGCCGCGAGATGAAGCAGAGAAGTGATGCTGTCTTGCTAAAATTGGACGGCAACATTTTGGATTAAGATAAGTCCTCATTGGTTTTATACTTGTATTTGTATAATCTTTTATTGTTATTTTATGTTTATCTATAGCGAGGTCACCAACTGAAACCCTGAGATGTTTATATTTTTTTATATGCTGGTATATTTTAATTTGTGTTATTGGCGTAACCAACATAAAGATTTAATTTTTTAGCTAGCCGATATAAATCAAATTTAATTGAGTATAATAATCTATTTTTATATAAATATAATTCACAGCATCTTTTATGTCACCATTAACGTGGGTTGATTTATTTATTTATATAAGAGTATACATAGCAATATATATATTTAAATATTTACTTACTATGTGTGTCATTACAAGCGACACATGGGTGTACAGATATGAGGAATATTAAGTCTTCCTTTTCATGGCATTTAATATTTGTATAAAAAAATACCCGAATTAAAACGTTGTAATTTTACCGCACTTAAAACATGTTCGTATGTATTCGCATGTATATTACGGCTCATTAGTATGTTAAGCAGTGGACGTAGGAGAGAATTTAGTGCTAAAGGTATCAGGTTTAACTCCCAGTATTTTAAAAATGGTGGTTAACAGCTGTTCTCCCTCGGAAGGCAATGACAGGCCATCGAGGTATTGCGTCTAGTAAATATTCTCTGTAGTAGTTATTTGAACAAATTCAAAATTTGTAAAACATTTTGGGTTTACAAATACAATTTAATAGTATTCTTGGACAACTTGAATGTATCATAACGAATTGTTAATAATATTACTTCAATTGTTGTTTGTTGTTGTTTCATTTATTCAAGTGCCTTCTGAATCACACGATTGTTTTGCAAGTTTGACATTGGTTTAACCTCTCTTATTTTGTGCTTATAAAAATGCTGCACTGGAATTGATTGTACATAATTTAAAACTTCTAACGATGTTTTTTTTTCATTCGGAGGCTCACATCTTGTGAGTACGGGAACTGGCAATCCCGAGGTACCCTAGCCGGAGCTGTACTTTTCTTCAACTAGATTTGAGTCAGATCCCTCCTCTTTATCTTTCCTATTCGGCCTCTCTTGACCAACTCTTGTTCTCTTCAGATCCCGAGGCTATTAGAGTATTCGAGGGCTAGGTATCTTTACTTTTCCACTATCTATTCTCTCATCCACCAACCCGCATTGGCCAGCGTGGTGGATTATTAGCTAAAATACCCCCTAACAACCTTTATGAACAGTACAAGTAAGAAGAGGCCCTCAGTTCCCGGTGGCTCGCTGAGTCCCGACTAAGGTAGCGGTTGGATAAGAAGCCAGCGAGCAGAGGGTGCGAAGAATCCCTGGGTTACGGCAGGCTACCACAGGAAGTATCTAAACATTGCAACGTATAATGCAAGGACAATCTCATCCGAAGAAAGATTAATGGAAATTAGAGAAGAACTCACGAAAGTAAAATGGGATGTTATAGGAATCAGTGAGATTAGACGGAGGAACGAAGAACTAATTAAATTGAAGTCCGGTCACATATTCTACTACAAAGGTAACGAGAACTCATCAGACGGAGGTGTTGGTTTCCTAATAAACAAAAAACAAGCAGAAAATATAACAGACATTAAAAGTATCTCACCAAGGGTAATATACACAGTCTTGAATTTATCAACAAAATACAAAATAAAAATTGTCCAAGCCTATGGCCCAACATCAGACCATGATGATAACGAAGTAGATAGATTTTACGAGGATATCGCTAAAGCCAAGGAAGAAAATCCAGCACAACTTACAATGATAATAGGATATTTTAACACCAAAATAGGGAAGAAAGAAGATGACCTAGAAATTGCGATTGGAACACATGGACTAGGAGTGAGAAATAACAGAGGCCAGACAATGCTGAACTTTGCCCTACAGCACCAATTGTATATAATGAACACATTCTTTCAGAAGAACAGAAACAGAAAATGGACCTGGAAAAGTCCTGACGGCAACACAAAAACGAAATTGATTATATAATGACTGATAAAAAATATACCATAGAAGATGTAACTGTTCTGAACAGATTTACAACAGGGAGCGACCATCGCATTGTACGAGCCACAGTACAAATAAACACAAAGAATGAAAGAAATAAAATGATAAAGAAAAGCCAAATAAAAATCGTTAGGACGCCGGAAGATAGTGAAAAATACAGGAACATATTAGATATTAAACTGCAACAATTAAAGATCTCAAACAAGAATGTAAACGAAATAAACGACCAGATATTAAAACTTGTCACCGAGGCGTAAAATGAATGTAACACTATATATAGGAAGTAAAATAATGAACGAAGGAAAGATTGGCGCAAATATAAAAACACTAATGGAAGAAAGAAGAAATCTCGCTTCAAAGGGAAAGTCAAATTCCAACGAATACAGAGAACTAAACAAAAGGATATCTAAAGAACTAAGGAAGGACTTACGACGCTACAATATACAAGTAATTGAAAAAACCATAGAGGAAAACAAAAGCATGAAAAAGATGCGCTCAAGATTGCAAAATGGTAAAAAAAGAGATAATCAAACTTAGGGATAGTAAAGGAAAAATAACGTCTAACAGACAAGATGTTCTAAGAATAACAGAAGAATACTATAGTGAATTGTATTACAGTAAAAAAGAACCAGAAATACCAACAGATGAAGTTAGCATAACACAAATTGTAAATCAAGGCTCAGAGGAAGTACCAGAAGTAACTAAGCGTGAGTTAAAAGAAGCCCTGAGAGAAATGAAAAACAACCGCGCACCAGGAGAAGACAACGTCACAGTGGAAGCAATAAAATTAGGAGGAGAACTTTTATTGCAGATGATAGCAAAACTATTCAACAAATGCATTGAGACGGGCGAAACACCAGAACAATGGAACAACGCGATAACAGTTTTGATACACAAGAAGGGCGATATCACAAAGCTAGAAAACTATAGCCCCATAAGTCTATTAGCACATATATACAAGTTGTTTACAAAAATTATTACTAAACGAATAACAGCCAAGATAGACTTCTGCCAACCTCGAGAACAAGCCGGCTTTCGTGCAGGATACGGAACAAATGACCACTTACTAACAATAAAAGTCCTCATCGAGAAATGCAACGAATATAACAAGCCTCTCGTACTAACTTTCATCGACTTCGAGAAAGCTTTCGACTCCGTAGAAGTCTGGGCTACACTAGCTGCGTTAAACGAATGCCGTATCGACTACCGATACACAAATATAATCAAGTTTATTTATAAACATGCCACCTCACAGATCAAAATGCATGAAAACACAAACAAATTTAACATCAACAGAGGTGTGCGCCAAGGGGATACAATTTCACCCAAACTATTTATAGCAACCCTTGAATACATTTTCAAAAGACTTCCCTGGGAGCAAACACGAATCAACATAAACGGTGAAAACTTAAACCACCTCCGCTTTGCGGATGATATTGTTTTAATATCGGAAAACATTGGACAAGCCAGAAAAATGATAGAGGAACTGAAGACAGAGTCGGAGAAAGTAGGCCTGAAAATAAATTTTAGCAAGACTAAAATTATAACGAACTTAGTACTAAGTGAAAAAATCAGCATAGAAGACAAAATAGTTGAAGAAGCAGTAAGCTACGTGTATCTAGGCCACGAAATACGAATTTCAAGAGACAATCAAACTTGTGAGGTTAACAGAAGAATTGGACTGGGCTGGGCAGCCTTCGGCAGATTAAATCACATATTTAAGAGTTCAATCCCAATTTCTTTAAAACGAAAAGTATGGGATCAGTGTGTTCTACCTGTATTGACCTATGGCGCCGAAACGTTAACATTAACCAAAAAATCAATAAAGAAAATGAAAACAACGCAAAGAGCGATGGAGCGAGCGCTTTTGGGAATAACATTAAGAGACAAAATAAGGAATGAAGACATAAGGAGACAAACAAGGGTATGCGACATTACGGAAAAAATAACAAAGATGAAATGGACCTGGGCTGGACACGTGGCCAGAAGAAATGACGAACGATGGACCACACAGATCCTGCAGTGGAGGCCGAGAGACTCTACCAGAAGTAGAGGAAGACCACCAACCCGTTGGACGGACGACATACGGAGAATAGCAGGGAACTGGATACAAAAGGCCCAGAACAGAAATGAATGGAGACGCCTAGGGGAAGCCTATATCCAACAGTGGATGTTAAAGGCTGCTTGATGATGATGATGATGATGTTTTTAAATATACGAGTATTCAGTTGGAAGATTTCAGACAATTCAGACGCCTTGTGAAATTTTCTGCCGATGTTCTAAAAATTAGTTCACATCATATCAATAAACATGTCTAATTTCTGTTTTCAGTTTCGGTTTCGTTTACATGCTAGAATACATTTCACCGTGGAGTTTATTATTAACATACTAAAGGCGGAATTTGAACAGAACTATATAGCTGTAGCTTTCCATATCAAAAACAAGGTATTGAAATAATTTTATACGATACGACGAAATATTTTAGTACATAATGAAATTTATAACGTGAAATTCCCGGTTATATTTAAAGGACAATCACACTGTACTATATGAAATAGCTAGAAACGTAGAATGCAGTTCAATGGTAACAATATTTATATTTTGCTTTTAAGATTCTAACAAACGATAACATTCCTTTGAGTTACAAGTATTTCCTGCTGCAAGCAGTTTTACTATATTTAGTATTTGAAAAAAATTCCAATAGTATGTTTTACTAGATAATACTCTATGCTTGTTAAAAGTATCTATACGAGAATTTCAGTTGCTTATCGTACGGAATATATTGTCTACAAAAATATTCCTAGAAAAAAATTATGGTTTTATATATAATATCTCTCTATGTAGTGGCTTAATCATATACTTTCACCAAACAATTAGTCAGGTGGATTTTCTTTATTATCATAAGCTCTCTATTAAATTATGTTCATGGGCAGTCTTGCCACAACCTATTAGTTGTGGCAGTAACATCGCTAGGTACTTAGTAATATTTATTATTATAATAAGTAATTGGCCAATAATGCAATGCCATTAACGTGGAGTATAATATAGTCGGGGTCGTCTTATTTGACGGGTGGCCCTTCGCAGTACGAACCACCACAACACTTGTATAGTTCTATTGCTCTCTTTCTAGCTCCTTAGTTCGTATATGCTATTAGAGTGAGCGCAAGTCTTGCAGATTGCCGCTCTAAAGTTTATGAAATGCACTGCGATGACTTGTAAAACGAAAAGAGATAGCACTTACAGTGTTCAGTCGTTCCAAAACTGGTGATGCAATCGAATTAATTTGGGCGAATACTAAATGCTACTACGACAAACATATCCGGCGCGAAGGTTTTATTGATGTGCAAGTTATAAAAATGTGGGAAAAAGCTTTAAATCAATGCGGCGAAAACGAATGAAAAAATTGTGTACGAGATATAGAAGATCTTATAAAATCTTGGTTGCATCGTGAAATTATAGTTTGCGAGGTGGAACCTTTAATAATTAATTTGGGTGACGATTCATCGGACAGTGAAGACGAGGAATGTGAGAGACGACAGTGATTAAACTGCTTTATTAAAAGCAAGTGGTCCATGTTAATTACATGCAAAAATATTTGTTTATTTCAGTCGTTTTAATTGTGAAACTAATTGAAATTTAATCTTTTAGTCGATGTTATTTAGCAATAAAACAAAATAATATTTAGTTTGTGCATGGGTCACTCCGGTTTGTGTTTAACCTATTTTAAATTTTGTACCTGATTCACCTTTGTGTTCAAATTATTTCAAATACATAATCAACACTGCATTTTTAGTTATTAGTATTTCAGTAGAAATATAATTATTTTAATATTTGAATAACTCTTATTTAAATTAATATATTTAAAAATAAAATTGAATTTCTCGTGCAAATTGGATGCAATAATAATCTTCAAGCTGTCTTGTCTTTGATTTATATTAAGAATATTGAGATTAAAAATGTAAAATATTGGTAAATAAATGTTGACTTTTAGTTAACTGCAAAGAGGTTTAATTATTGTACTTTAGTAGCTACATTTAATTCGACACTTGTTTTTGGTTACTGGTTTCTTGAGCACGTGGCCGCCCATCTTAGTTCAACCGGTTATTTTACCTGAATGCGAACTTCGCACCCGTCAAATAAGACGACACCCGACTATATGCATAGTCAAGACGTCGTCAAAAGCCTACATTTATTTTTAGTACATACAAATGTATTTGTCAACATGCATTAGTTTTTGTTGCAAATGTTAACGTTTATGATACAAGGTGTTTAAAAAATACGTTCGGATATTTTACCCACTTATAAATCTCATCAATACAAACAAAGAGGTCGTAATAAACATGGGATCGAAAATCAACGGTTTTCGAGGTACATCCAAATTATTTACGCAGAGTAGCAGTACCTAATCGTATTTGTCACCTTTGCTATGGAAGTGGATAAAACAACATTTGTTTCGAATTTCTGTAAGTGTCAGAATTGTTATTGTTGTTGTTGGAATATGTATACCAATGCGGAACTTGCAGATTATGCATTTAATGTATGGTAAGGCCAATGGTAATTCTTATGAGGCACGTCGCTTGTATGCCGAAGCATTTCCGAACCGGGCACTTCCGTGTGACAAATTTTTTACGAATTTGCATCAACATTTATCCAAAGCTGGCGCATTTAAATCAAGAAACGGTGGTGGTGGTCGGCCTATATCAGTTTCTACTCCTGAAGCGGAACTTAACATTTGAAGGAGGATTGAAGAAAACCAGGTGCCAGTACTAAAAGACTTTCTGCCGAAACAAATATTAATGCTTGCGTGATTTGGAGAATGCTACGTGAGGAACATCTGTATCATACCATATTCAAAGTGTACAGGCTCTTATTGTCGCTGATTATGTTGCACGTCTGATGTTTTGCCGATGGGCACTGACAAGAGTTGCGGAGAACGCAAACTTTGTTAGTGAAGTCTTAGTTACTGAAAAAGCTAGTTTCACTAGAAATGGCATTTTTAATTTCCACAACAGCCATGTTTGGTCAGATGAAAATCCTCATGCTATTATTGATTCGAATCATCAACAACGATTTTCAATTAACGTTTGGTTTGGTGTTTTCGGAGACTATATGATAGGACCTTTTTTTCATCCGAAACGTTTGACTGGCCAATTGTATCTTGACTTTTTGTGTAATGCCTTGCCACTATTGTTAGAAGATGTACCCTTAATTCATAGAATGAATATGTGGTTGATGCACGATGAGGTTCCTGCACATTTTTTAATCATGGTCGGAAATTTCCTAAACGAAAATTGCAACGGTAAGTGGATAGGGCAAGGGGGTTCAGTTGTGTGGCCATTTAGATCTTCTGACCTCAATCCGCTCGACTTTTGCACTCCGGGGTATTTAAAGTCGTTAGGTTATTGAAGCCCTGTGAATAATTTAAAAGAATTGCGAGAACGAATAAAAGATGCCTGCCAGACTGTTCCTATGATTCCGGGAATCCTTTGAAAGAATGCGGTGTTCATTTTTACGGAGATGCGAAGGATGTGTACAAATTGAAGGAAGACGTGTAGAACATCTACATTAATTATTTGTAATTAAAATGTTTTATTTACACGGCTGTTTGTTTTAATGGGTGGGGAACTTATTGAAATATCAAGCAATATTTATTTTCTTAAAAAACTCCATATCTCGAAAACGGTTGATTTTCGAACCCATTTTTATTACGACTTTTTGTTTGCATGGATGAGATCTATAAGGGGATCTTCTCACGTATTTTTTAAATACCCTGCATAGAGCACTGAAAATACGTATTTCATAGTCAAGGAGAATATAGTACGACCAAAAAAAAATTAAAATGTCTAAACAAAAACGGGCCCCCTAACCAGGCGTTAGCGAGATATGAGCGATTATCAGATTTATGTTTTATTTATATAACGCCAGAATACACGATTAATTGTTTTAGCTTAAATTCTTAAAGCTGTTCGGAACAGTTTTCAGTAATGGCCCACCAGACTAATACCTTTTTAGAGTTTGGATTTGTGAATAAATTTAACTTCGTTTGGGGCTTGGGTATTACGTTCTTCGTAGAAACACCCGTTGCCAGCCAGAAATCCATGCATCCTCCAAAATTGATGCGATTTGTTTCACCTCTCGGTTGATGCAGATAACTCATAATTACGTTCAAGGCAAAACTCTGAAAACTGTTTCCATATAGTGTTCTTGCTTTTTTTGGTGTTGATTGGTGTTGTTTGTTCGACAGCCGTTTGTATTGAATCAGCCGAGCTTTGACCAAATCTCGTGCTCATGTTGGTTTCTGTAAGATTACTAATTGTAAAATTTCTTCGAATTTATGGCAATTTACTCACCTTATGTTAGAGAAAATCTCAAAAGTGAAATCTGAATTGTACTTCATAATGGCGACGGTGCTGAATTTTTAATGTTTATACTGAGACGAATGGCTGCGCTACCTTAACAACCAAGTCAATGCTAACTTTTTATGCATTTATTTAAACAAAGATCCAATGAAACAACGTGAAAAAATAGTCGCTGTAATTTGCTACTAGCGAATAGTCAGTGTAATTCACTACTAGCGAATAGTCAGTAACGTATGTAACGAAAGTTTTGAGACAAATTTCATAACTAATTGGCATCACTTGGAAAGGGTTCAATCTAGTTGCTATTGCTGGGAGTTTAATCAAGTAGGTCTTGTCAACATCAATATTGACAGTTGCTGTAGAAAAACTTTTGTGTCATGGCGTACAAAATTGAAATCCGAAAAACCGTCTATAATTTAGTTGGCCAAATGCCAAAAGCGGCTATTGTAAACATGTTTCAAGGACCTAATATCTCCCGTGCAACAATTTACCGAACAATAAGGGAATGTGAGGAAGGAATACCTTGTGTGAATTTACCAAAAAGCGGAAGGCCTCGGGTGTTGACAGATGTCAGAGCTGGTAGGCTGAGGGAAAGTGCAAAAGAACAAGTTGGTATGTCCACAAGAAGATTAGCAAGGCGCTATAGAGTTTCACACATGGCTGTACATCGGGAACTTAAGAGAAGTGGAATGTCATATAGAAAACGAAAGAAATGCCCAAAATACACAGCTGCGCAGTTGCAACGAATTCCACGGTGTTGCCGAGCACTAAGGGTTCGACATTTTGCAAACAAGGTCATCGTTTTAGATGACGAAAAATATTTTACTTTATCGAACTCTGAGATAAAGGGTAATGATGGATTCTACACCGAAGATTTCAATGCAGCTCCGGACAATGTAAAATATAAAAGAAGAGCTAAATTTGAAGATAAAATTCTAGTGTGGTGCGCCATTTCTCCGGCAGGTGCATCGCAGCCATATGTAGGACATGTCAGAGGAGAAGCCATCACTGCAGGTCTTTATATACAAAGATGTTTGCCTAAACTGTTACGATTTATAGACGAACATCACAATAATGATGACATTATGTTCTGGCCTGATCTGGCTTCTTGCCACTATGCCAGGGAAACTAAAGAATGGTTGCAAGCCAATAATATTCCATTTGTACCCAAAGAAGATAATCCACCTAATGTTCCCCAAGCAAGACCCATAGAAGAATTTTGGGCCTTATTAAGCAGGAAAGTTTACGACAATGGATGGGAGGCCGAAAACGAAGAACAATTACGAAGGAGAATTTACCAAAAGATTCGGGAAATCGATGTGGTCACCATCCAATCACTTATGCGACACTTAAGAACAAAGTTGCGAAGGATTGAAGATCAAGGGCCGCTAGCTGCATTATAGTAAATTGTTATTGAGAAATGATGTTCAGTTCTTTTTTTTTTAAACTTTAATTAAAGTTAAAAATTTTCATAAATGGTAGTATTTTAATTTTTGTCTCAAAACTTTCGTTACATACGTTATAATTTTGATGTTATTGGTCGATTTGAAATTTTGTCTCATTACGATTGGTTGATAGGACTGTTTAAAAAATAATCTTATTAAATACCCTGTTAACGTTAACTTCCTCTGTTTCAACATGAAGCAATCAACAAACCTTAGCAACGCGCTTAGCAACGTCGTAAAATCACGACTTGACGGGATACTGTCAATTTTTTATAAATTTTAATCACAATATAATAATTTTTTCAGTGAACAGTTGTAGGTAAAATGTTGTTTATATCACGTGCCGAAAACAATTCCATATACTCGTGCAGATTTCCAAATTCTGCACTTGTATGTAATGAATTGTTTTCGGCACTTGTTATAAAAATAACTATTAAAAGTTCCATGACATAATTTACATTTTTTCGGGTTTCGCGGCATGCAGGAAGATTATTGTCGTACCTTTTAAATATGTCAGACATTGTCCTCTGTATACAATATCTTCAGTAATAAAATGCTACAAAACTTCCTCTCGATACTTCTATATCCGTTCACGTAAATGAATTTGATCCGACACTTTCATCATAAATATAAAGCCAACTACAACTTAAAACAAAGCCGTACTAACTGTCACAACAGCCAGCCTGGGTCTAGTGGCTACCGCATTGGTTTTTAGATCCAAAGGGCCGCGGAGTCGAACCTGGCCGAGGTCAGTAAGAGTTTTCTAGCGGGGAAAAATCTGAAACTGCGCCTTCTGTCGGATAGAAGTAAAGCCGTGGGTCCCGTGCTACTGCGATGTGTGATACATAAAAATCACTTCTGGAGTTGGAATTACCCCAGATAAGCAAAATTCTTAGTTAGGTTGTACCATAAGTCAGTGCTGACTGTAGTGCTTATAGTTGCTTGGAAAGCCGCGTCCTAGATCTCACTCTTTGAAATACAATGCAATACAACTGTTACAACACGATTACAAATATCAATTGCCTAACCTAATGTGTACCGCCGCCGCAACTAGATTCAAATTTGTGCTAGAATAAAGGGTGCATACGTTACCTTGCCATTCATTTCAATCTAAACACGGAGTTTATATAAGCTAAAATAATATTATTTGAATGAAAAGTGCAGCATACATTAATAGTAATTTATGGAAACTCTTTCGCAATAATTTCCAATTGACATCAACTCTCCCGGAAGAGTTAATTCAAACGTATTATATTGCTTGCGGCGGCTTTTTAAGTACGTGCCTCGAAACTTTCGCGTTATAATTTACCTACAACTCTGGTTCTGGAAAATATATAACGGCGAAAATTACGGAAATAATTTACAATTCGTAGCGCCACCGGCAGCATTTAACGCAATTCGATTTTTAAATTAAACTCTACATCAGCGACCCTTTACGCTGAATATTGAACATTTTTTTTAATTTCTATAAAAGAAAAACCTTGTTTTAAAATGCCAGAGGAAACGTCGCAATCAGAAAAACTGATCACGTCTAGGTAAACGAATTGCCGTGAATTAAACAACCCTAGATGAAGGTGAGAAAAGTTTACAGTAAAGTACCTAGAAAAGTGAACCGGTTTTTATACAGGAAGCACCAGCATTTCCAATCCATCGCTGCTTGCCTGACCTGGGACTTTTTGTTTACTAAGGCGGCTAACACAGTGTTGAAACAAATTTTACGAAAGTCATTGTAGGCAACGGGTAATTTGTATTACTGTTACGCAACTCTTGTACTTAAATCGGCCAGTGCAGACTGGTGTTCGTTAATGCGCATATGTATATCAGATTCAAGCAACAAAGCATATTCCGTTTCTTGTTGCTGGTTCAGTAGCAAGTTTGAATGCATTTCATTAACGAAAATAATTTAAAACAGCATCACTGATGACGGGCAAACCACCAAATGAGAAAACATCCTACCGGCCAATCTCGTTACTGCCAACGATATCGAAATTATTTGAGAAATTACTTGAAGCGACTCAAACCGATTATTGAAGAAAAGAAACTGATCCCAAATCACCAATTTGGATTCAGAATTACAACCCCAATCGAAACGACACTAGAAGGAAAAAAAGTTTGTTGTGTGCACGATGGACTGAAATATAAAATAGATACAAGCTTGCCTAAACAACACAGCCAACTACTGAAATCCTACATTTCAAATAGAAACTTCAGAATAAAACCGAAGATAGCTATTCAGAAATAAAAGAAATATCAGCTGGAGTTCCACAAGGGAGCGTACTAGGCCCAATCCTGTATCTCCTTTACACGAACGACGTACCAGATGCAGAAGAAACGACCATCGCTATCTTTGCTGGTGACACTGCTATCATAGCGGTAGGTGACAGCATAGAAGAAGTGACAACCAAATTGCAGACTGCCACAGACAAAGTCAACAACTGGACCAAGAAGTGGCGAATCAAACTTAACGAAGCAAAACCAGTGCATCCACTGGGAGCATATCCACAACTACGAAACCATTATTATTAGAGATAAATTGTTAGATAGCTTTGGTCTAGTTACAATTATAGCTTAACAAGGCGCTAAAAAACTGATGACGGGCGTATTAAAGAATTTTACAAGATTAAAAAAACTGTTAGTATCACTAAAACAAGGAATCTTATATAAACCTATAAGGACAAAATATTGTATTTATATTTTAAACCCATTATCTTATGTTATGTGTTCTGAGTTGTTATCATACCAACCTGATGGCTGGTAAATGTTGTATCATCCTCACAGTTACCAGACTGCAAATTACTTACGTTACTTTAATCCTCTTGCCTCCGCGCGGAGTATAGGGCTTCTACGAACCTCTTCCATTCTTCTCTATTCCTCGCTATTGCTATTACTTCTCTCCACGTCAATGTTTCTCTTCCATGTTTATGCCGATCTGCCTACTTTTCCCTTCCCTGTTGGCTGATATTCTAGCGCTTGTCTTGTTATACTATTTTCCTTTTTTCTTAGGGTATGTCCAATGAACTTCCTCTTCCTTCTAGTTATTGTTGTTTGTACTGGTTCTTGCTTAGTTCTATCCTACAATTCGTTGTTGGTTATGAGATTTGGCCAGAATATTTTTAAAATTTTCCTCAAGCACTTGGTTACAAATGTTTGCATCTTCTGTGTAACTTTCTTTCCAGCTTTCCGTGTTTCTGCTGCGTACAGTAGTATACTTTTCACATTCGTATTGAATATTCTCATTTTTGTTGGTAGACTAAGTTCACTGGATTTCCAGATTATCCTTAGCATATAGAACGCATTTTGTGCCTTACCTATTCTTGCATTTACTTCATCTTGTATTCCTCCATTTTTGTCCAGTATACTCCCCAAGTAGCAAAATTTTTGGACGGTCTCTATTTTCTCTTCTTGTATAAATATCCCCATTTCTCGTTCGGTATTTATTTTCATCAGTTTAGTCTTTTTTCTATTTATACTGCGCCCGATCTTTATTGCTTCTTTTGCTACTTTTTTTGGTTTTTCTTCTGCATATGTTTTCTTTTCTCAGATATCATCTGCAAAGTCCAGGTATTATAATTGACTAAAGGCATTCTATCTGATTCCTGTTTTATTACGAGTTGCCTTTTTCATAATCCAGTTCACCAATATCAGAAATATTGTCGGCGACAGTAGGCAGCCGTGTCGAACTCCGCTGTATATTTTTACTGGCTCGGTTAGCTCCCCATTATGCATTATTTGGGCTGTATAGTTTTCATAAAACATTTTTATGATTCTAATATACTTGGGTGGAAATCCATACCTCTTCAATATCTCCCACATCCTGCTCGATTCACCAGATCAAAGGCTTGCCTAAAGTCAATGAAGTTTATATATATAACTTATTTTGCCATTCTATAGTCTTTTCCACTGTAGTTCTCATTGTATTTATATGGTCTGTACAGGCTTTATCCTTCCTGAATCCGGCCTGGTTTGGCCTTAATATTTTGTCGATTTCTCCTTTTATTCTCTCCAAGATTATTCTTGTCATTACCTTGCTTGTCTCCAGTGTTACTGCTCTCCAGTTTTCGCTTTTTTTGCAATCCCCTTTTTTCGGTATCTTTATAATTATCCCCTTCCTCCATTCCTCCGGTATTCTCTCCTCTTTCTATATTTTGTTCATTAGTATAAACAGCAGGTCTGTTGATGATTCTGTGTCCCCGCTGCCATTCCTCCTTATAACTGTTTAACTACATTGTTCATTTCGCCACGCGTAAATTCTGTTGTTGGAAAGTTTAGCTCTTTTCTTATTTCTTCCTCTCCTAGCTCCTGTTCTATCTCCTTCTGGGCGTACACTTTGCTGAAGTATTCTAACCATCTTGCGATTATCACATTTTCATTTTTTAATGTTTCGCCCTCCTTGTTTTTTACATGTAAGGTGTTTATTGACCCGGGTTCTCTGACCTTCTTTGTTGTTTTGTATAATGTTGTTAGGTCATTTTGTCTAGCGGCTGTCTCCGTTTCCATTAAAATTGCCTCTTGATATTCTCTTTTGTCTCTCCTGGCGCTTCTTCTTATTTCTTTATCTTTACTTAGGTACTCTTGTTTTAACCGTTAGAGACTGCTAATTAGTACCCCAATATAGTGACCAAACCAACTTTGTAGAGCTGATGATCTAAATGTTGTTTAATGTGCTGATGCTGTACAGATTGTTATGATATAGGTTTCGACCTTTTCGCCTTTGTACGATTCGCGTATCCATTGAATCATATTTTATCTACACATAAGTCGATACTCTTGCTTCTAAAGCTTCTGATTTGTTTTTTATGGGCTTGTTATAAATTAGAACTAATATACAGCACATCGAAAGTTGTTTCCTGCCATCAGTTATTTAAACGACCTACAATTAAGACTACAGGGGAGTTCTTCTGACCAGTTGCATGGAACTACAGTAGCTTTACCTTTATCTTTACTGACCACAACTAAATGATATTAATTAGAACATCCTTTTATATTGTAATATTTTTACACTTGTGCAACAAGCATATGAATAGCAAAATTTTTGTATTCTACATGTTTTTATATTATCTCAGGAAATGTAAATAGTATTCTCGGGGTAAAGGAAGCAAAATATATCCACAAATTTTAAAATATGTGAAAATTCATCATTTTCCTAATTGTCAGCTATATTTCAGGCTATTAAAATTATAATCTCTTAATTAACCTTAAGGTTTATCCCGATCTAGCTTACAGTTTTGAAATAATCAAGTCGAAATTTTGAAAAATCATAGAAGCCTTAATTTTTGACTTACTCTCTTCTATTATATTGAAAATGAAAATGTTTAATAAAACTTATATCAAGCAAGCATTTCTCATTTTCGTTTCTGATTTCGGATAGATGCGAGAACACATGTGATAACTAACTGCGGGAAATAGTTATTATTTGTCGTGATTTCAATGTTATTTCTGCTTATTCTCAGCAACTGTACAAGAACAACATATTCCATACACATTTTCCAGGCATATAAGGCATCCTTTCTTAAAATAAATTAAAGCCTGTTTTTATGTAACACAACATAGAAATATATCTACCTCACAAAATGTGAGCTTGTAGATAATGAAATTTTTTTATATATGTTACACAATATGGTATGTATTGATGATTTAGCTTAAATAAAAGCTGTACATTTTTAGTTAATTCAATTATTAAATTTAACTAATAAAAAGCGCAGTCAACAGTATTAAAACAAATGTGCATTTCATTCGCTTCCCTGATAATGAACTGTCTGATGCAAACGGTCCGATTGGAAAATGCGAAACTAAACTAAAATAACTTTTACCATAGCAAGAACTGTCTGATTTACAGGTTATGAAAATAACGCCCTTTAAACAACAGAAGCTAAAACATAGATCAAATTTTTACCAGTATTTTGATACAGCACATTGATAACATTACCATTACTTAAACAATCTAGAAGACCTTGTTTTTTTATTTAATCATACTAACCCCCCCCCCCCACGGAACCGTTTTCGCATTACTTCAGGGGCTTGAGGGCGCCCCTTTCCTACTAACCCATTCATGCAGCATGCACCCTAAACTTATCTAAGTGAAATACGGTCGCCTCACCCGGGATTCGACCATGCGACCGATCGGACCGCATTTCACTGTGACCTAGACTGACAGCGCGTATTAGCACTGCCCCATCGAGGTCCCTAATCTAGAAGACCTAGAAAATGTCGATGGCTTCATTTCAAAAACAAAACTTTCGGAAGACATTGAAAAACGCATTGTTAGAGCCTATTCATTGATAAGGCGAGCATTTTTCATAAAAGGCTGTTCCTTGCTACATAGTCGTGCCTACTTGCTCATTGAATCGGCTTGAACTGTCATTATCGCCATAGGCCAATTGCTTTGTGGGTAAAATACACTTTCTGCCGTTGATTATTCTTCGTTTTCACCTCATCAATTGAAAGGAACTCTATAAGATATCTATCATCAAAAATGAAGTAAACGCGGTTCGCCATGTATGAATGGTTTTATATAATTAAAAAACTCTTCATATAAATATAACTATTGGATATTTTATATAAAAAATTGATTTTACCGCCAGTAGATATAAAAAGGCGTAGCGAACATCAAAGCATATGTTTTGCAATAACTCACAATACAAACCAACGCATGAAATTAATGCATGAATACTCAAACACAGTGAAAGTTTAGTGAATTGCACTGCCAATGATGTTCACATTTTCTGATAACAGCCAAAATCATTTAGGTGAATGTGTTTCGAAAATTCATTTAATGATCTAAAGAATAATTTTGGTAGTGACTATTATATAAGAAACTGGATTCTTGTTGTATATGAGTACATTTGTTTTATAGAAAAGTTTATATTTATTTCTACTGTGTTTGACACAGTATTTAAACCGTTTTTATATATTATTCAATATGCACCTCCTAGCTATCACTCAAATAGGTTAGTTTTGTTTAATTTGATGTTTATTCTTACAAAAACTAATAAAATAAGTGTAGGAATTAATTGTAAATAATAAACATCCTTGGCTAGGACTTCTCCCAGGTTATGAAATTCATCTACTGAAAGGTTTCAGCTACAGATATACTATAAGAGCAAAATTCACTTAGGCTGGTCAAAACTGTCAAAACAGATATATTTTACGAAACGAATAAGAACGGGAAAGGAAATGAAGTATTCGGAAACTGGATCCATCTCTGGAGTGGTGTAGACAAAGATAAACGAGCTAAACATGGAGTCTCAATTTTAATTTATAGAAAGTATAAGACAAACATAACGACGTATTAATATATAAACGAAAAATTGCTCACTGTAACATTGAAAGTATACGGAAGGCAAACAAAAACTATAGGAGGAGGAATATGCACCAACAGAGAATGTAGAAATGAAAGATGCATTTTATGAAGAACTGTTGCAACAACTTGATATCGTGCCAGCAAGGGAAGAAGTATTAATAATTGGATACATAAATGGAAGAGTGGGAAAGAAGGAAAAAGACCGGGTAGTAGGACAGTATGGAGAAGAGCAAGTAAATGAGAAGGGCGATATAGGATAATAGAGTTGAGCAACCAATGTGAACTAAAAATGACAAATACTTTCTTTCAACATGAAGATATACACAAGTGTACATGGACAAACGCAAGAGAAGGCTATAAATCAATAACAGACTACTGTTATAATCAAACAAAAACCTAAATACCTGATAGAAGATGTTAAAGTTCTGAGAAGTGCAATCTGTGAATCGGACCACTTCCTGGTTAGAGCACAGTTATTATTCTACTGGATAGACACATCTCGACAAAATATACAAACGCAAGTATTAGAAGAATAAGTTTCAGAAATCTCAATTCCGAGGTACAAGCTGCACTTACTACAAGACGATAGTATCAGTAGTAGGAGTAGTAAAATATCTATATCATAAAAGATTAGACAACCTAATAAATGAAAACTACAGACGAAACCTAACTGCAAACTATAACCACATTAAAGAAGCATATCATAAACCAGCAAGAAAAGCGTTAGGGTTAGAAGAAATATCCGGTAACAAAACATCACGAATTAGTCCTGAACTCGAACAACTTATATAAGAGAAAAAGGGAGTTTATTAAAGATCGTTGTGAAGCAGAACAGAAGAACGTAGAGAGGAATACAGAGAAATTAATACAGAAGTTAAACGAAAAGTGACACAAGAAAACACAAAACATAGCAAATGAGATGTATAGAAATCCAACAGCATTTAGGAAGTAAAAGATCTACGGAAGCGTGGAGAATATTAAAGAATATGAGGAATAAGGAGAGTGGAAACATATTAACTAAAATATCCATGACAGAGTATAAATATTTTGATAAGATGTTTAAAGAAGAAAGATACAACGAAAAAATCCCGGAAATAGAAGTAGCGGTGGGGGAAAACCAGCAAAGAAACGTGGTAACGACGGAAGAAGTGTAGGAAGCTGTGAGAGGAATGAAGAACAACATAGCCACTGGACCAGGAGGAGTTAACGCAGAATTGATAAAATATGGAACCGATAAATCAATACGATTTCTAGGAAACATATTTGAGCAGCACATAGACCAATACCATATCCCAGACGAATGGAAAGAGTCTTACATGACTCCAATAGACAAGAAAGGGGATAAGAAGAACTGTAAAACTTATAGGTCAATAAGCGTTATAGCAACAGTGGGAAGAATATTCTCAAAAGTGATAAATAATTAGGGAAACACAACACTATATAAGTGAATGCCAAATCGGGTTTCGGAAAGGAAGATTGTGTATAGAGAGTAGGTTTATACTACGACAAATTATCGAGAAACGATTGAAAGTAGAAAACGTATTTAGATTTTATCGACCTTGAGAAAGGTTATGACTCTGTACCAAGAACAAATTGTGGAAAATACTACCAGAAATAGGACTAAATAAGATACTCCTAAGCATTATGCAATTAATGTATGAAGAAAGTAAAGCACATATAAAGAAACAAACTATACAGAAAATTCAAAACATCAAAAGGACTGGGTCAGGGTTACTCGTTATCGGCAACATTGTTTAACCTTTATGTACAACATGTCATAAGACTCTGGAAAAAGAAATGTGAAAAGATGGTCATCTGGATGAGAGAAAGCTATTTATCTACAGTAAGCTGATCAAGTACTAATAGAAAGTGGGAGAAGAAAGTGAGCCCGGGCTTAAAAGCAGTGGTGGGTAAAAGAGAATGTGGTGATCCGCAAGATGAAAACGACTTGTCATACAAGAAAAAGAAGTTAAAGGAATATTATACAACGTGGGGACTACAAATTAGCTTCGAGAAAACAGAATACATGGTCATCGACAATAAGGAAACCCCGAATTTACAAATGGAAGAAAATGAAATAACGGGCGTCAATGAATTTAAATATTTAGGAACAATATTAGATAAGAATGGCACAATAGAATCAGAAATTAAGAGATGAATAAATCAAGGCAGAGTAGGTTAGAATGTTGAACGGCATATGGTCGGATGAACATATCACTAGAACAACGAAAATCATGATATATCGATCAATAGAGAGCATATTGACCTATGGAACAGAAGTCTGGACGATGAGTAAGGTAATACGATCAAAATTATTAACAACAGAAATAGACGCACTCAGAAGAAGTATGAGAAAAAGCAGGTTAGAAATAATTAGAAACGAATACATAAGGCATGAGATGGATGCTCTTGAAACAGTAGTCGATAGAATACTGCAAAAGGGACTAACGTGGTATGGACACGTAAACGGAATGCCGGAAGACAGATGGCCGAAACAATTGTTCCAATGGGTACCATTTGAATGAAACAAGAGGGGAAGACCGAGAAAATCGTGGAAGAAGGAAATGCAAGATGCACTGTAAGAAAGAGACTTACAAGAGGAGGCATGGAATGATAGAGAAAGGTGGCAAGAAGGCGTAAAGAGGAAGCGCCGACAGTCGTACGAACTCGTAGAAGAAGAAGATAAATTTTAGGCACATTATTTTAATATTTCTTGAAGCCAGTTCGAATTAAGTTGAATTTATGTGCCCCATTTTATTAGGATCTTCCACAAAACGAGATATTTAAGTCTTGGATGCGCTGGGTAGTATTTCTAACACATTTCTGCAGGTAGAACTTGAATTTTAACCATTATTAGCACTTGATACGAATACTGAATATGAATTAAATTCAGTATTCTTTAAAATATTCTGCGAAGGTTATGAATTATACTAATAAATATTGTATAAACCATGAGCTATTATTATTTACTATTTGTCAGGCTATTTTTTCAACAATGATTTTGGCAATATTAACAAATGATTGCGTAGTGCATTCTAAATTTGTAACAAATTTACATTGGACGAATAAATCAGCGGTTCTTGAAAAGCAATTATTCGATATTCGGTTAACGAAGAATTATAAGTAATGTGTTTAACCGTTTAATTGCTGAATTATTCGGATTATTCATATCTCTTAACAGGCTAAAATTATAATTGTTACGAAAATACGTTTGATAAACCATGCTACCGCATCAATTTGCCAAACATATAAATAGAATTTTAAGCCAGGTAAGATCAATGAAAACATCGGTAGAATTCCTTTCTATATTGACTGGTCGTATTATTTATCGTTTAGAAAAGGAAACAGAAAATTTATATAAGTAATACGAAGGTCAATTTACAGGGTACCTACAATTAACTTTGAAATTCTTTCAGGATCAAGCATTTAATAATTGTATTGTATATATTATTATATATTATATTATTATATACAGTAGTTCAGAACACGGAATTTAGATTGTATCTGTATCTGCAATTTGCACAACTTTCTAGATTATTAAAATTTTGAATTTTCAGCTACATCAAATGTGTTCATGACCTTCCAACCATAGTAAACAAATAAAACACATTGTATCAAGACAATTTATTTAATGTCAATTTTCCTATGTATATTCATAAATATAGAGTAGAAATATCTTTTGTGTAAGACTTGTGGAGAAGTTGGTTTAAAATTTGAATATCTAAGCAGCAATTTTTACAAGATCGTTTATCTCAATTACTGTCATATAAAGTTCTCGTTCCAACATCATTTTCTCGACGACTTATAGATACAGTCTTTTTATTCCCTTTTTTACCAATAATAATTTTGATATATTGTTTCAGCTTTGGTGAAGGAAAATCGGACAAAGAAATATTGGATAATCTTCTACTGGCCAAACGTTACGACAAGAGGTTACTGCCTCCGGTTACAGGTTAGTGTTACACCGTCAGCGAATGCTGTTTCAATTTTGAAGCTTGCACCCTACATTTTCCATTACATTAACCTGAACCAACTCGGGGATGTAACCACAATAAAGCTGGCTTATTGTTGCCTATTTGTCAGTAAAATGTAATTACGGTGGCTTAACGTCTTGGTAATCCGGTTATCATGTAATCACTGTAATGAAAAATCAATAGGCATTAAATCATTCAACATTTTATTGGCGTATCTATTAAAAAGTTGTTGACAAAAATGAATAATCAGAAGCAAATAAGTACATATTATTGTAATTAATTAGTTTGGATTAATCTATGTAAATATCGGGAATAAATTGATAATATTGGTATTAAAAGTACGTATTAACTGAGGTAATCTTTAAAGACACTTGCCTTCGAAACCAGTTTCAATTGACAAATAGTCTACTATCTGTAGCATACGTTTCCATAATTCCTAGATTAATTTCTAATAAATATGTTATCATGTACTGGGGCCTTATAAACATAATGCTTGATACAACTGTTTAGAAATTATTTAATTGCGTTTTACTTATTCAATTCTTGGCAGTGCTTTGATCAAAATTTCCTGCTTTAGGAACATTTCCATGAAAGTGTATCACATAGCTGTCGTAGTGAATAAAGCTTAGTGTAGCCAAGCGAAAATAATAATTTTACTCATATTTCTCTACGGGTGTAATAGTACAATAAATTTGTTTGTCGGCCAAGTAACCAACATGAGAAACACGTTGCACATTTATAAAAAAATGATTTGTTAACAAATAAGTTTATAAATAATAAAATGTACTAGTATAACACAACATCAACAGTTCTCTATGAAATACAATGCACTTTTTAATATTGCAGGACATTTCAGTTAACTATTTCGCCATGAAAGATTTGTTAAGGCGAACTATCTACTCTTCTGTATATGCAGTTGTATAACCACTATTTTTCATTCATATATTTAAGGCCGGTCAATTTACCAATAAAGTTCTAGACAAGCCAACATTCAAATTTATTCTCCTTGTTACAGTATTTTCAATCTTTCAATCGTCCGATAGTCTACGTCAGAGGTTAGTTTACTAATTCCGTAGGATTAAACTTATCGGGTAATAGAAGCATCCGACAGTACTATTTAGGCAGGATAAGGCAGCTACAATTATGTACGAGGTGATACGAATTATATCCAGCGGATGTAAATGTAAATAAAGGGTTTATAAAATTAATACTATTTTTCTGGTGCAGTAACTTGTTATATACTTTAAGTATGGATTAATAATAAACTCACTTATTATGGTACAACATTTATTTACTATTCAATCTATACACTAAACCATTACATTCTACGTTCCGACACGAAGTGGCGGCTTGTTCCCCTCGCAGGGGGCTTCCTGACCTTTTTCTTGGCAGGTAGTCCTGCCAATACACCACACATCCTCCACCCTAAGTTTACAAATAATAATTATACATGATTTTTATTACATTAACTTAGTCTACTTGGCTACGCTACTGTCAAGTTACATTCTATATTCAATGACTAACTGCATTTCCGAACCTTTCCGGAACCTTTACTGTTCTGCTACTTTTCCTTAAATTACCCTGTATAGCTTCCTGATTATCTACTGTTTCTTCATTAATTGCATTACCTACTGGTTCCTCAATTACCTCCGCTCCTTGAGTCACACAGTTTTCTAAACAGATTCTATGCCTTTCATTAGTAGTTATTTGTTGCTCACCTACTTTCTCCCCCGCAACAATTCCTGTGGCTAACGGACGCTTGACATAACCAATCATTTGATTTATGTGCCTTTTCCACATTAAATTACCATATTCTAATTGACACAAATAAACATTTCGGCCTAATTTTTGTTTAACTACTGCTGCTGCCCAATCTTTTTTATTTACCCGACGATAATCTCGTACCATCACGGTGTCCCCCTCAACAAAACTTTTTCCAGTAACCCCCTCGTTACACCCCTCATTTTGAAAATCATTTTCCCTAATTAACTCTAAACGAGTTCTAATTGGTCTATTAAACAGTAATTGTGCGGGACTTTTGCCCGTTGTGCAGTGTGGAGTGTTACGATAAGACATTTGAAATCGAGCTACCAGAATATCCATCGGTGTGTTCCTATTTCTGTCGTCGAGTAATGCCGCCTGCATTGCTCGCTTGAAAGTTTTCACAGCATTTTCCGCGGCCCTATTCGATGCCGGGAAGAATATTGGTGAAGTAATGTGCCTCACCCCATTATTAGTCAAAAACAATTTAAAAGCTTCTGACGTTAATTGTGGACCATTGTCGCTTACCAGCAACTCGGGTAGCCCAAAACGCGCGAACGTCTCCCTTAATTTCGCGATCGTTTCCATTGATGACGTAGTTGTCATTCTAAACACTTCCGTACATTTACTATACGCGTCTACTAAAATCAAAAAATACGACGACTTAATTGGCCCCAAAAAATCTATATGTACTCGCTGCCATGGTCCCTCCGGCATGGGCCAACGTGTGTCCACTGAGCTTTTAGGATCATTACGTGTTCTTAAACATGGAATACATGATTTGCAGATCTCTTCGATAGCTGCATCCATCCCTGGCCACCATATAAATGATCTGGCCAATGCTTTCATCTTTACAGTACCCTGATGACCTACGTGTAATTCTTGCAACATTCCTTCTCTTAAACTTCCCGGAATTATTACCCGAAATCCCCACATCAAACAACCTTTTTCCACGGTAAGCTCATTTGGTCGCGCGAAAAATGGCTTCAAGTTGCTTTCCTCCACTTTTCTCGGCCACGCTTTATTAACGAAATTCAAAACCTTACTGATCGTGGAATCGTTCGTTGACTCTGCTCTAATTTTGGTCGCGTTAATTGGTACGTTAAAAGTTTCAATAAAATGCAAGTAAGATCCTTCCTTATCTCTACATGTTATTTGCGATACCTGTGATTCCAGTGGTGACTTTGATAAATAATCCGCTACATTGTTATTTATTCCCTTAATGTGCTCTATTTTATAAGAAAATCCTGATAGGTAAATGGCCCACCGCTGCAATCTGCTTGCGGCCATTAACGGTATTCCCCTATTCTCCCCAAAAATAGCAATTAAAGGTTTATGGTCGGTCTTTAGTGTAAATGTTTGCCCTTGTAAAAATTGTTGAAATTTCTTGACGCCAAAATAAATGGCCAAGGCTTCTTTGTCCACCATCGAGTAATTTTTTTCCGCCGCAGTTAAAGTTCGCGACACAAACCCTACTGGCTTTTCAACCCCTTCGGAAAAACGATGACTCAAAGCCGCTGCAACGCCGTATTGCGATGCATCGCAGGTTAAAATAATGGGCAGTTTCGGGTCAAAATGTACTAAAATAGTATCTGAAGCTATTACTTTTTTTATTTTATTAAAAGCCCTATCGCAGTCTGCGCTCCATTTAAACTCAACGCCGTCTTTTAATAGATTGTAAATTGGGTGCATCGTGGGTGACAACGCTGGTACAAATTTGGCATAATAATTTACCATTCCCGCGAATGACTTTACCTGCGTCACGGTTTCTGGTATCGGTGCATCCAAAATCGCCAAAACCTTTTCCTGTGATTTTTTAATGCCTTCTTTACTAATAATATGCCCCAAATAGCTTACTTCCGGTTGAAAAAACGCGCATTTTTCGAGTTTTACTTTCAATCCTGCGTCTAAAAGTTTTTGGCAAACCTGCATCAAATTTTGCATGTGTTCGGCTTTATCCTTTCCAGTAACAATAAAGTCGTCTAAAAAATTACATAAGCCTGGTACCCCTTGTAACAACTGTTCCAGTTTTTTTTGAAATATTGCTGCCGCCGGCGCAATCCCGAAAGGCAGTCTATTTACTTTAAAAAGGCCCTTATGGGTACTCCATGTAACCAATTTCGCTGATTCCTCATCCAATAAGAATTGATTATAGGCTTGACTTAAGTCGATTTTGCTGAACTCTTTGCCGCCCTGTAAAGACGCGAAAATTTCTTCAATTCGTGGAAGTGAATATTTAACTTCTTCTATAAATTTATTTACCGTGGTTTTGTAATCCGCGCAAAGTCTGATTGTTCCATCAGCTTTCATAACAGGTACTAAAGGTGTACCCCACAAACTTGTTTCGATTGGAGTAATAATGTTCTCTTTTTCCAAACGCATTAACTCTTTCTCTACTAGCCCCTTGTATGCTAAAGGAATTGGACGCGGTTTACAAAATATGGGAACGGCATCTGATTTTAGCTTAAGTTCTACAACAGCATGTTTATATGTTCCTAATTCGCCGTTAAACAACTCTGAAAACTTATTAATTAAACTATCTATGCTTCCTATTTTAAGTTGATTCAGTCCTAACATGTTCTGATCTAATTTGGCTAAACCTAAATTAAATTCTTGCAACCAGTTCCGTCCCAGCAAAGCTGCACTTCCTTTCTCTACTACATAAATACAAACATTTTTAGTAACATTTTGGTATTCTACGCTAGCCGAAAAGAAACCTAACGGTCTGCTTTGAGTTCCTGTAAATTCTCTTAAAATTACATTACTTAATTCTAGTTTACAGTTTCGAAACTTTTCTATATACAATTTCTTAGAAATGACAGATACTGCGGCTCCACTATCTACCTCCATAGTCAGTTTAATACCCTCAATTTTAACCGTCGCTAAAATAGGTTTAATACCTGTCTGATCTACATCATAATGAAATATTGGTAATTCTACGTCGCTATCCGAAATCGTTTCTAAATAATTATTTTTCCTAATCGGCTTACCCAACCTGTCACAAACTTGAGCTATGTGCCCTACCCCGTTGCAAGAAAAACACGTGCTGTTTTGAAATTTGCAACGCTGGCCGGTCTGGTGGCTTGGTGTTTAGGTACCTGCGCTCGCTGTTTCCTAGAACTCCACTGCTTTCCCGCCCAATGTACTTCTTGAAAATCTTCGTTACGCGGCCTTATTTTTCTGTACCTGTGAAATAAAAAAATTATAATTTCCAATTTTAATGATTACCTACTTGTTATGATTTGTTTAATACTGTAGTAATTTAGTTGTTACTGTTATCGTCTAAATTGAAATTATAGAACTCATTTCTTCAAAAATTAGACATTATTTTATCATTCCATGGCCAACCGTTATGTAATTACTTTTTGAACTCACGGTATAAAACTTGCCACACGTTCTTTAACACAGTGGTAGTTAACCAATAAGAATTTGGCCGATATTAAACCAGCAGGATAATTTGTATTGAAAGAGGCAACAACGCTGTCTGGTATATTTATTCTAGGGGTTAGTTTAGGGACCTCGGCGGTCTAGTGCGAGAACGCATTGGCCACTCGAGGTCACAGCAAATGCAGTCGCTCCGTTGGGGCGATCGAATCCCGACTGGGGCGACCGCATTCGCTTAGTTAAGTTTAGGGTGCATGTTGCATGAATGTTTAGTATGTAAGGGACGCCCGCACCGCCCTGAAGTAACGCGAAAGCGGTTCCGGGGGGAGGGGGGTAGTATGAATGCGAAAAAAGAAAAAAAGGGGGTTAGTTTATATACTAAGGGACCTCGGAGAGTGCGAATACACACTGTTAGTCGAGGTCACAGTGAAATGAGACGGCAGAACACGTCCTGTGTCGCTGCCCAACTCTCGCAACAATCAGAGGATTCATGTTGGAAGACTTTGGGTCTGATATGACCGAAATCAGCAACGCCCCAGTTGCGGATGTCCTCAAGTACATCCAAAGAATTGTAAGGCTTGGGTGATGACCAAATTGGGGAGCTGCTGGGGAGGCAGCATAATGAGCCCACCTATGTGGCCTAAGTGCACATGAGGTAACTCACCCTCCTAAAATCTACAATGACAATGACCCCCCTGAAGTAATACAAAAGCGGTTTGGGGGAGGGAACAGTAGTATGAATGAATGAAAAAAAAGGGGTTAGTTTATACCGCCTGACAGCTATCGGAGACTTATATCGGAACATTGAAAGACCGGCCCTTAATATAAGAATATTTCCCAGACCTGCATACTCATTGAATATTTTCTATAATATATAGATCTAACTCGCGCTAGTTGTTCCGAAGTAATTGATGTAAAGAATTGCTATATATTCTAAATCATCTAGGTTTTCTATTGGTATTTCGTATAGTTTCTACTTATTTTCTCTGATAATTAACGATGGAACGGAGTAACTTTGGCGCTGAGTAAATTTACAGTGAGTTCACGATGAAAAGAATAAATTCAATAAAATAGAGGCAATTATTTTTGTTGCCAAACGCTTGAGCACGTCAATTTCGGTTTGTGAATTGACATTTTTTAGCCCATATGCCAACTCAATATCACTTCCGGTTTTCCCAAACCTGCCACCACTTGCGTATTTCAAATACAACACCCTTAGTGGTAGTTGCCATAGAAGTTGATGAATTTGTCAGAATTTCTGGTGACAACTAAGAATTGCAGTTTTTTTAGAATTAATCACTATCATCCCATTAATAATCAAGATGCGTCTAACAGAAAGAGAACTAATATAAATACTCATGATGATTGGTTTTGGACATCAAATTCGAACTCAAGAACAAGTTTGCATTTTATTTAATAAAAAAGTTCAAAGAGTTTGGTCATGTTAGGAATTTACCTAAATGTTAACCAGCCCAGATATTTTAAGAGATTTAAGTACATAAACATCTTATTAGAAGTTGAAGAAACTCCTAAAGTGAGAGTTAGAGAAACTTCAAGGAATTACGATTGGGAAGCAGGTAGAGTCTCGAAGATATTTCGAAAAGCGTAATATCGCCCATATAAAACCAACTTTGTCCATGAATTGTTAGAACGCGACTTTTGCCGTAGGGTCGTATTCTGCGAGATAATCGGAATGCGTAATGAGAATTTAAATTTTATTTAGAAAATAGTTTTCCGGGAGAGCCCACGGTACTATTAACAATCAAAATTGCAGGTTTTAGGCAACAAAACCCCCACTGGACGCAGAAGGTGCACACTCAGTGTCCTTAAACAATTATTGAACGGGCGGGAGTCGTTGGTAGCCGATTTCTAGAACAATAGTTTTTCGAAGGAACGCTAAACGGAGAACGCAACCTGGAGTTTCTTCAGTTACATGTCATTCCTGATTTAGTTAGTCTAATTCCCAATCACTAAAATTTTGAACTACCAAACGTTCAAATATTTTTCCAGCAGAATGAAGCACTTCCGGATTATGTATTAGTCGCTCGACAATTTTTGGATGTCACCTTTCCCAACATGTGAATCGGTAGGACGGGACCTATTGAATGGCCACCTAGATCACCTGATGTAACAACTCTAGATTCTTTCATGTGGGGTTATTACAATCCAAAATGCACTATAATAAACCTACTAATCCGCATGTTTAAAACATCGGATTCGCCAAGAAATACGACTAATTTCGCTGATATTCTTCAAAATGTCCAACACGAAACCATGTTCTACTTGGGAAATGCATTGAAATGAACAGTTTGAACATTTATTATAAACATTCGTTTATGTTTATGAATCGCTTAAGATACTTCCCAAGTTACTATCTAAACTTTAATTTTGTATTGTATTACTTTTATAATTTTTGTAAATATATCAGTAAATGTTTACAATAAACATGTCAAATTTGGATTTCCTGAAAATGTTCATTGATTGTAATAGTTATGTGATTAATTTATAAAAATAATGGAATTATTAGTTGTCTGTCACCAGTAATTCTGACAAATTCATTACCTTCTGTGGCAACTATCACTAAATAAAATTGTATTGTATGTACAGAATACAATCTCCAGAAGAGAAAATTATCAAATTACCTACATTATGTATAAGTATTTCTGTAAATTTTCATTACAATTATGTCAAATTTGGAATTACTGAGTACATTTCTTGATTAGGCATCTATCCAAATCCGTTAAAATATACATGGCGTTGCATCTTAAATAAGAAAGTTGGTACAACTTCCGGAAAACAGGAAGTACTATTGAGTTGACATATGGGCCAAAAAATGCCAATTCAAAAATTTAAATTGATGTATCACAGCGTTTTTCAACAAAAACAATTACCTTTATTTTATAGAATTTATTCCTTTCACAGTATGTTACGAAAATGATTGAATGATCTAGGCTGAATAATACCAATTGCATTGAATGACATCTCTATTGTTTAAAATTGTTAATTCCTGAAAAATATCACATAATTAATAAGATGGACATATAAGTTCTTGCTTTCAGATAATATTGAAGGAAACTAATTGTTTATTATAATCTTATTTTGTCTATTTCTACACTGGTTGTTGTAAGGGTGAAATTGATTGACTTTCATTATCCAGTTTTATTTTGTTTATTTCGGTTGTGAGCATGTTTCTAAAGTTTCTCTGTAATGTTCTAAAAGTTCAACTTTTTTAAAGTAATAGGACATGATATATAGAACACCTAAATACCTGTTTCGGCAACTAAGCTGGCATCTTCAGTACAAACTTGAACTAACTAAAGTAACTTGGCCGAGGAAAACCTCTGGAGATAAGTCCATTGGACACATTAAACTTTAGTTATTAACTTGGTGTAGGACTGATCTCCAGAGGTTTTCCCCAGCCAAGTTATTTTAGTTAGTTCAAGTTCCTACGAAAGATGGCAGTTTAGTTGCTGAATTACGTATTTAGGTGTTCTAAATATCGTGGTCGTAAGGGGTTTTCCATAATTTATTCTTTTAAGTAGTTACATAATTTCCTCAACACCTAAGATATTATACGAAACGTTGGCTTTACAAAGTCTGCAATTTATAATTTCTGCCATATATTAAAACCATTTCTCTCGTTTATAATTTACGGTACTTAGTTTTCAAAACTAAGAGATCTAATTAGATGATCACAGGTTAGTTAATTTTTCAAAGCAGTCAGTTATAGAACATTATTTCAGCAGTAATTTAATATCATGGTCAATTCTACTCCCGAAAATAGGATGGTAGTATTACCCACAATACAGAATTAAAAGAGCATACTTTTTAGTGGTAATAAAACTTTGTATGTTGTATGTACTGTTTGCACGTAATATTTATGCAGTATTTGATGTGCAGTACATGGAGTTCGAATGTAAAAAGCAGAATACAGTAGCATTTTGATTATAGTTTACAGTACGACACAGACAGTCAATGAATACAGAATGATGATGCTTTCGTACATAATTCCTTCTCTGTAATTACGGACGAAATGAAATCTGACGCTAATGTATTACAAGGTTTCTAGCAAATGTATAATTTAAGAGGGCGGATATAACGTAACATTGTAGGAATTAACCGTCTAGTCATATTAGCTTTAAGACTAAAGGTAACCTACATTCTTGAACCGTAAAACTTTACAGATGTGAATTAAACTAAAATTTAAATGTAATAAATTTAACAAATAAAGTTTATATCGCAAGCAGAGCATATGTCTAAGATAATCGTTAGTTTATTATATTTCTGAAAGAAAAATCGTTTCTCTAGAATGCAGATTATATTCTCGGTTGTCTATGAATATGTTCAATATTTACAGCTTCAAATAATGATACAGAGCTTTCTCTAAAGATAGCGAGACCTTAATATTATTAGAATTCTCACTTTAAATAGTGTAGTAAACTGAAGTAGTCGTAGTACAACCATCTGATAGGATATTTTAAAGTGTATCCTAAACACGGGTAGCGGGACAGTTTTAAAGTAAAACACTGACAATGGTTTAGTATAAATCGGATCTACCCCTGGTAATGTAGGAATTTTATGTGTGGTTACGTTCGTTGCACTAAGTTTATCTCCTTCTAAAAAGAATATGTCGCTATATTCTTTACAAATTTCTAATAATTCCCTCTCTTCTAAATTTGTATGTTCCATACGTAACGCTTCTAATAACTTATTTAACCTATCACTCGAAGCTTTACATTTTAAATTTAATATTTCTCTTGGTTCAACAAAATCTATTGGTTGCAATTCAACCTTAGGTATATCAATTATACAGTCGTTCTCAGAAATATTTAATATACTAACTGTACACATATTATTTATCGAATCGGTAATACAACTTCCTAAATAAATTTCATCTCTTAACTTTTTAGCTTCACAAATTCCTATTCCTTCAAAATTTGTTCGAACCTTTGCTAACATTTCGCATCTAGCTGGAATTCTAACAGCTTCTAAATCTATCAGATCTAACGAATATTCACCGAAGTATAACTTATTAATCTCGTAATCTAACTTTGCTTCGAATTTTTGCAAAAAATCATTTCCTAATATTCCATCTCCTTTAATTGGAAAATATCTTCTACTAAATGAATTGGAAATTCTATTTCTTCCTCATATTTTTTAAATTTCTCATAATAAACTCCTAACGTTCGAATTATTTCTTCGCTAATTCCCTTAACATCTGTTGCTAAGTTTGTATTTACTATCAGATTTTCGTGTGTCCTACCGAATTTTAATACGGTTATGTCTGCTCCGCTATCTATCAAAAACCTATTGTGTTTATTATTTGTCGAGCTTAATTGAATATCAACATATTTTGTGCTAGGCCTTGCTATTCTAATATTCACGAAATTATTATTCTCAAAGTCTAACTTATTATTTTCCTTTTGTATTAATTCTCCTAATTCTCTTTTAGGATTTTTCGAATATCGGGTGTTGTCAAACCTATCTTTGTTAACTAAATTATCTGTAATCGAACACTTATCACGTGTATTGTTATTAAATCTCGAAACTTCTTTCTTAGAAGTATTTGCTAAGTTCGAAAACCTAAACTCCGTAGGCTTTACATCAAACCTTCTATTTTTTTTTAAATTATTTCTGTTTCTATCTAATTCAATCGAATCCCTTTGGTATATATTACCCAACCTCGAATTATTATTTTTAAACGAATCCCTATGGAATATACTAACGAACTTCAATTA
Organism: Limonius californicus; assembly: GCA_014611495.1. NCBI lineage: Eukaryota > Metazoa > Arthropoda > Insecta > Coleoptera > Elateridae > Limonius > Limonius californicus. Next base: position 14,476 of record JABXWE010021139.1, on the reverse strand, counting down.
TTATTTATATACCTCGAATTATTATTTTCTCTAATGTTGCTCGACTTATAAAAATCCTTCGAATAATTATTTCTAAAATTATTGTGACAATGAGTCTGATTCCTACTAACAAATTGTGTGAGACCCTTTACTGGTCCGAATTCCTCAATCGGTCTCTTATTGAGGATCCTAATTCGTTTCCCTGATGACGAGAAATTGGTAGCCCTAAATTCTGATTTTGTTTTCTCTGATTTTCATTAAAAATTCTCTTACGACACTCTGAAATTCTATGATCAGGTTGCTTACAATAAAAACAAATATTTGCCTGCACGGTATACATATACATGCGCGATTCTCTTTTTATTTGTACGGTATTAAAATTTCCTTGATTAAAATTACTTTGATTACCACTACTCTGATTTCCTCTCGAATATTTATAATAACATGAAGATGCAGTATGATTTGTTTTGTTACAAATGAAACATTTTCTAACAGGATGTTCCTCTTTTATTTTATAACAAAAATATTTTGTAGATTCTTTATTACTTAGTAGCTCGCGTTCCTCAATTCTAGCGTGCTCTACAGCAATTTCCAAAGTTCCAGGATTTTTTGATTTTACATGCAATTTTAAAGGTTCCTGCAACCCTTGCAAAAATACATTTAACGCTTGTGTTTTAAGAACACCAGCGATTGTTAAAGCTTCTTCTGCGGTTCTATCAATAGTGGACACATCTAGCAAATTTGACAAATATTTTTCAATTCTATTTGAATAACTAGTAACATTTTCTCCTTTACTCTGTTTACAAGAATTTAATTCTAATTGCCAATGCGATATTGACCTTTTTTCTGCAAAAATTTCCTCTAAGTGATCTCTTAATGCATTCCAATTTGGAAATGCCCTATATTTAACTAAATTTCTTGCTTTTCCTGTAATTTTTGGTTTTATAATTCGAAACAAAAGAATCCTATCTGCTTGCCTAACAGAATTGTATGCCATATCACAAGTATCAATAAATTCAGATATTAACTCTTTCTTATTTCCATCAAACTCTTTGATAAGCTTTACCGCTGTATCTAAACTAATGTATGAATTTTCAGGTAAACCTTCAGCTAAATCACCTACATTATTAATCTCATCAAGCATCTCATTATCATTATTTTCGTTATCTGCCATTTTTTATATTTATAATTTTAACACAATTTCAAATATAATCAACAATTAAATTTAATTGGCACCAATTTCAATTTCAAAATATCTATCTAAAATAATATATAGCTACACAAAATCATATAATACGTACAAAATTCAAGTAACACAATACTAAATTAAAACTTAAGTATTACTTACAACAAGAACATTTTCTTCTTCTCAAGAGCTCTCAGATTGGAAATGATGTTGCTAAAATAATTCCAAAAATTGCACAAAGTCAACACTAAATTGCCCTTTTATTTTCACTGCACAAATTAACACTTAATTACGCTTTTCACGCGAGAAAGAATGAAAAAAAAACTTTCACATATACACACTCCAGTTGAGTTGTTGCGACGGACGAACGTTGTACATCCTGCGGGCTTCTTCGACGACTATTAGGGACTTATGAATTCTCAGACTAGGCTTACAATAACAATAGTAAGTTACAGATTGTTACGTGTTACCAAAAATTTTACGGTAAGGTACCAACTGAGACGACGATGACTTCCAACGACGAATTATCAACTTGATCAGCGCTGATAACCGATCACAGAAGTTGTGTTGACAAGGCTATTTCCATACACTTTGGTTAAAGTGACTAATTTCTTCTTGTAATAATTTTGATACAATTTCGGTCACCTATATTAGGCTGATTATTAAAAATATTTCGGCGCTGCCACCAAAATTATGGCTGTAGTAAACTGAAGTAGTCGTAGTACAACCATCTGATAGGATATTTTAACGTGTATCCTAAACACGGGTAGCGGGACAGTTTTAAAGCAAAACACTGAGAACGGTTAAAAAAAAGAATGTTTATTGTAAGTAATTGAGTTTATTCTTTAAAGGAGCGGAACCAACTAATCTGCAATTACCTTTTTGCTTACCACGTAAACTTATAGAAATAAGTTATGATTCTTAGTTTATTCTTACATTATACATCGTAACTCAAGTTCGCAGTCCAACCTTACTTTTTAATAATTTTGAAAATCAGCATTTAGCCAGCCAAGCAAAGCAATATGAAACTACCCACATTATCAAGAAAAATTCAGAGAAGCACCGGATGCTGCTCTTATCTCAATACCGTTTTTCTTAAGAAAAACTATATGATAGGAACAATTTTCACGAGAAAATAAATGTAATGTGGGTATATTACAATAGTGTTCTACAATCATTATAAATTCAATATGACCACGTAGCATACAAATCTACGTTAAGGTATAAGATGTTCAGTGTTCGCTAAATTGCGTCAATTTATTTTACATAACAGGCAGTTGACGTCAGCATCAAATACAAATCGGTTATGTTAAGTTTTCTATATGACTTAAATTTATTATATGAGCACCTTAATGGCTTCCATATACATCGAAGTCTGTTGGAGTCTAATTAGAAATAAAAGACTCATAGTTACTTAACTTTAACAAAGTATTTTAATAAGAAATTTTAAATTAACTTATAATTAATTTTATTTATTGTAGTTATCTGCTATTTGCACGTATCTAAAAAAAAATTTTTTAGTAATATTGGTGCTTACGAAAGCATATGTGTTATTATATAGCACTACATATATTGTAAATTATGGCTGCCTTCGTACAGTCCTTAATTTTTAGTAATACAAGGACAATTTGAAATGATTTATGGATGAAATAATAAAATGGTTTACTGCGAAGTTATTTTTATTTTATAATTTAAACAACAATGCACTTGAATCAGTAATTTTCCAGTGTCACAACTAGGCTTAGGATAATTATGCATTTGCATATACGCATGCATATTTTAGACATCTTTAGTAATAAGTGCATATTTTAATAGTTTCGAGCAGTAATGCATAATTGGCAGCGTTTGTCTATTTAAATTGCATATTTATACAATTTTTGATATCAAGTACAGATTCATTTCGTCAAGCAATCTGGGAATTTCCAGAAATTTAAATAATCTTCTAAACTCATTCATTCTGTATTATGAATAAGTAGGTACTTTCTTAGTTCTTAAGCTTCGAAAAACCAGTACACTTGGAAATGCTAAGAGGATTAGGGTTTGAGTAGCCCTGTAGCGTTACAGGAAAAACCTGTGAAAGTTGAAAATTTAACAATTCATCATTTCATCAACGATCAGTTGTCTACTTGTTCCAATAGTGTGTTAACATCTCCAAGATGCCGAACTGAAAAAAGTGTAAAAGTGCTATTTTAAACCAGTTTTGGAGGGACTATGATGATTTCATAACAGATGGGCATGCGTCTGTTATTTTGTAAATACTACAAAGTTCCTGTTGCGGCAACCAAAAACTTCCAAGTTACGCAGCATCGCCTAACCGGAAAACATGCAAGTAATAAAAATCGAAAAAGGGGGAATGACCAACGGCAAGTGTTAATTTCTGTTTTACCAAGGCCTAGACTTAAACGTTCAGAATTTAATATAGACATTTTTAAGGCTTTTATTTACGCTGATATTCCGTTGGCTAAATTAAAGAATGAAGTTCTTTGCAATTGTTTGCAAAAGCCCACGAAACAGAATATTCCAGACGAATCGACATTAAGAAAAACATATGTTTCCGAGTTATATGCAGCAACATTACACAAACTAAGAGAAAAAGTTAAGTATCAAAGTATTTGAGTGTCTTGGATGAAACAACCGATGCAGAACAAAGATGCGTAGCAAGATTTGTGTTTGCTATGTTAGGGGTTAACGAAGAAAAAATAAATCATATCTGCTGTCTTGGACAAAATGAATCATTCAACAATTGCTGCTTTTTTCAACGACTCTCTAAGCTTATTGTGGCCGCCTGGAATTTTATATGAAAAAGTGCGAGTGGTTTGTAGCGATGCTGCACCATATGTGTGCAAAGCAATGCGAGAACTGCAGATTTTGTATCCAAACGTGATACATGTAACCTGTTTAGCACATGGTTTTTACACCAAGTAGCTGACTTAGTTCACAATCTTTATTCAAACGTTAACGTGCTGATATCATCTGTGAAAAAGATTTTTCCCAAAGCACCGAGTCGTGTGCAGAAGTTTCGGAAAGTTACGGGTACGTTTCACTTCCGTCCGCGCCAATTTTTACAAGATGGGGAACTTGGATCGACGCTGCTGTGTATTACGATGAAAATTTTGAAATTGTGAAGAAGGTGTTAATGAATTCGACTCTGAAGAAGCGCAGGGAATTGAAGCAGGACAGGGTATTCTGAAAAAAAGGTATTCGAGAAGATTTATTTTATTTGAGCTAATTTGGCTTGCATTTCAACTGCAATCTCTAAACTAGAAGCGAAGGAATTATCTTTACAAGACAGCATTGAAATAGTACCAGACGCGGTTAAGGGTTTAACCAAACTCAAGAAAAAGGATTTCATTAATAAATTAAACGAAGTGCTGTCAGAAAATACGGGTTATAAGCAACTGAATATAAGCGGGGTGTTGCAAACTGAAACAGCCCTTGATCAACGCAAGAAATGAACATTTAAATATCATTGTAATCATAAATTATGAATTTGTACCAATAGTGTCGTGTGATGTCGAGAGTCTTTTCACAGTCCAAAAATATTCTCGCTGACAACAGGCGCAAATTTACATTCGAAAATGTATTACACCACGTTGTTGTTAAGTGTAATTATGATTTGTTTTTATAATTTAATTAATGTTAATTTAGTAATTTTGTGTATTTTGATTTAAGAAATTTTTGTGCATTTGTATCATCAGTATTGGCTCGACAACCCGTGTGGGTTTGGGCCGTTCTTTACGAACTTTCAAAATCCTGTAAAGTTGGAGTGGGTTAGTCTCCATATTTCTTCTGAATTTCTTATACTTTTACGTTATAAAGCTTTGTGGGATTTTGCTCTATCTACTATTTCACTCCATATTTTTCTGTTTTGCGCCTTTTCTCTCCAATTGTTTACTTCTAGTATTCTTAAGTCTTGTTTTACTTCGTCCATCCATCTTGCACGTGGTCGTCCCTTTCTTCTTTTTTCTATTGGCTCTCATTCAATAATTGTTCTTATTGTTGGGTGCTTGTTTTTTCTTATGACATGGCCTATCCATCTTATCCTTTGTGCTTTTATACTTTTCACTATATCTTATCCCCCAGGTTGTTCGAGATTTTCGAAATTAATTAAAGGTCTATATTCAGTTTCATTTTCTTTCTTTGGGCCCATTATTGTTCTTAATATTTTTCCCTCAAAAGTTCTTAATTGTTCTTCATCATTTTTTCTTACACTTCTTGTTTCTAGTGCGTATGTCACAATAGGTTTTATTAGCGTATTGTAGATTTTTAACTTAGTGTGTTTACTTATACTTTTATTCTTCAATAATTTTTTATCCGCTGCGTTTTCCCTCCATCCTGCTTGAATTCTGGCTTTTATTTCATGACTGTTATCTATGCTGCTTATTTGTGTTCCTAAGTAGTAGTTTATCTACTTCTTCAGTGTTGTAGTTGTTTATTTTTGTTTTTACTGTATGTTGCGAGATTGTTTTGTTTTTCTGTTTTTCACTTTTCACTTTTCAAGTATTTTGTTTTTTCTTGATTTACATGTAATGCTGCTTTCTTTCCTGCTCTATCTAGTTCTTTAAACGTTTTTTCTAGTTCTTCTTTTGTTCAGCTGACTATAGCTATGTCATCTGTATATGCTATTATTTGTGTCATGTTTATATTTAATTTTCCGTGGTCGTTAATTTTCCTTATGCTTTCTAATATGAGGTTAAACAGCATGGCTGACAGTGCATCACCTTGTCTTACTCCTGTATTCATTCCGAATTTTTCTGTTGTGCCATAATTTTTTGTTGTTGTGCGTTTTAATAGAAAATAAATATCTATTGATATAACATTAATGTTTTTTTTTTAGTTAGTTGACTGTTTAATGAATAATTAAGAGCATATTTTGGATGTTTTTGATGCATATTTGCATGCATATTTTGAAGTTTTTTGGTGCATAATTATCCTACCTAGTCATGACTATAAGCTGATTTATTGTAGTATGCAATTTAACAGTTTCGTTAAAAAGTATTAAGTTTTCAACCATTAAAATAAGTTCCTTGTGATAATTCGGTGGTGGTATACTTTTCCAAGAAAAATACTTTATTAAATTAAGAAAATATCTGTTCTAAAATGTTGATTAAAGTAATAAAATAACAAAAATTTCCTCGTGCTGTATTTCAAAAATAAATGAGTTTCACTTCTCACCTTTAACCCATTAACGGCCAAGGCTAGAAAAAAACGTTATAGGTACTTAAATTTTATATTTCTGGAACAAATGTACATTGGAAAAGCTAAATCTAACAAAAAAATAACAAAACAATTATTTTTATAATAGATACTAAATGGTGCGTTTACGCACCTTTGGCAGTTAAAGGTATACAAAGACACAATTACTGTTTAGGGTTCTTGTGAAAAGTTTTAAAACATTTTGAATGCAAATGAACATTGCATTTGCAGCACAGGAAAATTGTATGACTTTTACAAAGTCGGCACCTTCTTCTTACCTTTTCTCCATTTTCCATGATGACGTGTCCAATGTTATCATAGCGAACCTCAAGGGGTAAACTGTTAGCAGATGGACGACCTTTTTGTGGATTAGATCCTGAAGATAGGGTTTGTTCGATATCTGAATCCGATTTTTCAGTTTCTTTGTAATCATTAGAAGTTTCTTCACTTTGGATCATAGCAAGAACCAAGTAAGACTTGAAACCTAGTTGGTCCATTTTACTGTTGTGTGCAATTCTATATAACTTCCAAGCATTCACCACTGCACTGTCAATAACATTGATGAACAGAGGCCACCACCATTTCTTACCACGTATTCTGATCCTGTAATTTGCTATTCCGTTGTCATGCAAATCTACCCCTCCCATATTTTTATTGTATTCACTGATCATCAAAAGCTGGGTTATGGCAATTTCTTTTCTCTCCTTTCGATTACATCTTTTCGTATTTACCGTTGGAAAAATTGAAGTTTGATTGCTTATTGCTGTTACGACTGATTGTAGTTCCACCTAACAACAGCAGTTTCAGTTCGTTTATCAAAGGCAAAGTCAAACGAACCTCTTTCTTTTTTATCCATTTCTTTGGTTGTTTGTAAAGGACATTCGGGAAGTCTATATTCCCGTACAGTTCCTGTTGCAAAGTAACCTCTTTCTTTCAATAAACTGAATAAATTGTACGACGAAAAGAAATTATCAAAAAAAACTTTATGTTTTATGCTTTATGTATGCAGCAGTATCACACCACTGTACTAAAACAAACAAGAATGAACCTGCATAATGACACAGCGGCATGCTATATGTATTGCGCCAAAGGTGCATAAACGCACCATTATGTTCAAATGAGAGTAAATCACATAAAATTGATTTTTTTGCCATTTTATGCAATATTTGGTAACAATCAACTATAAACTATATGAAAGTATGAAAAAATAGACAACAAATATTTTGACAAAACTTTTGACATCAGCTCAAAAATTGTATTCAAATCCATGTCAATATGATCGACTTGCCATACGTATAATTCTATAAATCAACTAAAATGTATGCAAAATTTTTTATTTAAATTATAAACCTTCCTACAATAGCTATTCACATAAAAAAATAAATAAAATATACGTGGGTACATATAAAAAATATATAAGTAAAATGGTGCGTTTACGCACCTTTGGTACCAAATGGGTAACACCGCTGTGTCTTCCTTATTTGTTTTCCGATTGATTTCAAGTTTTGGACAATTATGCTACCCTTTAAAGCGGATATACTTGCAATTTATATTTTAATAAGTATACTGCAAAGAGTTATGAAGAAAAGTTGTTGAGAATCACAACAATAGTCGATATCCAAATTAAAATAGAAAATTTTTAGTTCTCGTATTTTTCATAAAATAAATATGAATTACTTCACATGCATATACCTATTCCATTATTTAAAAAAAAAAAGCTGTAACAACAAGAATAATCTTAAAAAATTAAATTGTATCCCTTTTCATTAAACTCCCATCAATTCTTAAACACTTTTCGTTTCGCTTTTTATTATTAACAACAACTTTCCGTAACTATTTTTGCATCACTTGCATGCTTAGACAATTTTATTACAGAAGTTTTTGTTATTGAAAACAATAGTTGGATTTGAGCTACTTTTGTGATTCTGGACAATGTTTCTTAATAAATTCTTCTAGTAAATCGAGGCCTGCTGTAATTTTTAATTTTTTCGCATTTATTTTTGATCGTAATAGGCTATTGAAGGTGATAAGTGGAGCACACTGTATTTCGGAGTGACAAGAATGAAAGTTAATGCTAAGAATTCACGTATATTAATTTGTAGCAAACGTAGCCGTATTTATAACAAGCAAACATTTTCTGATATACACTGACCGGCATAAAAAACTGCCACCCAACATAATTAGATTTTTGCATACTATTTTTACAAAAAAACAGGAAGTAAGCGAATGGTTAACATTCAGCAATGTTTATTAAGTAGTTTTTACAAATGTTTAACCTGTCAAACAAAATAAAAGTTGAGAAACGACGAAAACGTAAAAAAACGAAAAAATGTAAGAAGACAACTAACGTAAAGTATTCTGGTATCAATAGTTTACACTTAGTTATTGCTTCTAATACCGTGTGTTTCCACCTCAAGCACAAATAACTTCATTTAGTCGACGAGGCATGCTGTTTATCAATTCTCGTATATGCTCTTCGGGAATTTGATCCCACTCCTCTAGCAGAGCAATTCGAAGCTCGTTTAGGTTGTCTGGTGCTACTAAACGATCTCTGATTGCTCTCCCCAGTTTATCCCATAAGTGTTCTATGGGATTTATGTCTGAACTGTGTGCTGGCCAAACCAAACGATTTATTTGGACTTCCTCCAAGTACCCGCTTACACATCTGGCAAAGTTGAAGGTCGAGCATTGTCTTGCATTAAGAGAAAGTTTTCTCCAATAAAAGGGGCAAACGGGACCACATGTTCTTCTAAAATTTCGTTGATGTACCGGTCAGTCGTTAGAGAACCCCTATCTACAACGACAAGTTCTGTACGGGCTTCAGAAGAAATGCCTGCCCATACCGTAATCGAGCCTCCATTAAAACTTATCCTTGGAGTAAAAGTGCAAGGTGCGTATCTTTCTCCGGGCCTCCTCCACACTCTTTCACGTCCATCAGAACCTCTTAAGCAAAATCTCGACTCGTCCGTAAAGAGAACCTGACCCCATTGTTCTTCAGTCCAGTTTAGGTGTTCTCCAGCAAAATTCAGGAGGGCTATGCGATGTTGCGGGAGCAATTCTGGACCGTGCAGTGGTCTACGAGCAGATAATCCCGCTTCGGCAAATCTTCTCCTAACCGTTCTTTCGCTGACATTAACATCCCGCACTCGTTGAAGATCTTGTCGGACTTCAACAGCGGTACAATGCCTATTTCTTAAAATCAACGAGACCATATACCGGTCATCACGCATCGAAGTGGATCTTCTACGACCCGAACCAGGTCTCCTGGTGAAGCTGCGAGTTTCTTGATAACGTCTTAAGGCATCATGGAGAGTAGAACGGGCTACTCCGAGAACTCTAGCAACATAGGAAACGGAACGACCATCCTCTATTAAAGCTACTGCTTTAGTAACATTTGTAGCACTTAAAACCATCGTGTGTGACAAAGAACAGTTTAACCACCTTCACCTGATCAACAATTACAAAAATATGACATATGCAGCTGCTAAACAATTGAACGGGAGGCATTGTTTGTAAGTTAAACAATCGCACAAATCACTATCAAAGCGTATTTGTGATAGTTTAACGTTATAATAGATAGCTATTACCTTATTTTTAATAGCGTTTTGTATTTTTACATTCACAAATTGGTTGTAGGTGGCTAAACATATTAAATCGTAACATTACATATCGAAACATTGAAAATCTGTAGGGTGGCGGTCTTTTCTGCCGGTCAGTGTATTTATTAGCAGTGTTGGGTAAGTTACTCTAAAAAAGTAACTAAGTAAGTTAATCAGTTACTCGGTAAAAAAGTAACTAAGTAAGTTACTAAGTTACAAAATTATAAAAGTAACTTGAATAAGTTACTAAGTTACCATAAAGTAACTCGTTATTTTTTAAGTTACCTTTTTTTATGAGACGCTACTAATATACATGCAATTACTACCAACTTATTATCAACAAAAACAGGTATTTTATTGCTCGCTAACCGCACGTCTTCAAAATCATCAACCTCCATGAAAGTGCTGTTCATTTTGATAAACAAACACTTATTGAAACTTGTCACAAACAAATTTACTACATGAAGTGCAGATAGCATACAACACAGATTTATTATAGTAATGTTTAAAAAGCAGAACGTGGGGGAAGGAACAGGCTTAGAGCTTAGAGGCTCTGGTTCAACGATGTTTTTGGGATTTTCCCAGGATTCTATTTTATTATTCTTTATTATTGAAATATAGAGACGGTGAATGTATTTTCGTCTGAATTAGACACCCCCAACCTGCGCACAGGCGTTAGCAATGTACTTCCCAGTAATCCGCATACCTGCTCAGAGAGCTTCTAGTTGTTAAAGGATTAAAGATTACTGGAAAAAGCTGTCACTACCCAAATAGGATCCGTCAAATATTATTTATTATCGAGTAAGTACAAGAAGGTATTCCTGTGTTCGGTATTAGCATTTGCATTCGAAATTTCAATAAATTCTTCAGCTTCAGGTATAATTTCTTAAATACTACGCATTAAAAACCGAACATTTTAAAATATTTTACATTTGTAGCATGAAAATGTAACTTGTCATATTCAGTTACTAAAGTTACTAAATAATTGTAACGTGTTATAGTTACAATTACTGAAAACACAAAAGTAATTAAGTTACTATTAAGTTACTGAAAAGTAACTAGTTGCTAGTAACGAGTTACTTTTACTTAGTTACTACCCAACACTGTTTATTAGGAGTAATAAATAAGCTATATTGCGTTAAGCGAATGACATGTACTCTATTTAATTGCAACAATTTCGGAAATTAAGCATTGAAACAAACCGTATTGATTGCATATACATTGCAGATCCGAAGAACTAAATATGTAATAACAGCAGCGCAATACCAATACGTACTTTAAACAAGGAAACATTGTCATTTTTCTGTATATGTAACAGTTTCGTGTTTCGTTTGTTATGTAACTGGTACGTGGTAGAAATGCTAAAGTGTTATGAAACAAAAGTTGCTGTCTTGTGATCTTTCAAAGCCTAGTAGAATCGAAATATGCTTGCTTGGCTCCTTAGAAAGCTCTTATTGACTTTAGCAGTTACAATTTGTAATATGTCGAAAATTTGTATGAAATTAATGTTTTGCACATTATGTTACGTATAACCATTGGCATGGGCAGTTGATCCCTGAAAATCAGTACTTTAGAACGGGCTAACCCGTGCTAATGTTATTGATCGCATTATATTGGATACATTGTCATTAACATCATCTTCATGTTCAATTTGCTATTTAAAATGCACCAAAAACTAATAAATATACATAATAATTCATTAAAATAATATATTAATATAGCAATCAGCAATCAGAGTTTACAAATAGTATCGGATATTTCTTAAAAAGGGAAATAGAGGAATACAGTAATTATAGTAGAATATCAATCCAGTATGTCTAAATTCTTATTTCGTTTAAAGTTCAAGTTTTTATAAAAACAGAAGTATATATTCATCAAGAAACATCTTCTTTTTACTGATTACTGTTTGCTATTTACTGTAATTTTGTATACGGAAAATAGACAACTGTTATACAGGATGATTCTAAAAATGGGCGAAAAACTTTAACTCTAACTTTATAGCTGAAGTTATTTATCATGCAAGTTACCCAGAAAATTTATTTAAAATTTGATACCGTTACGGGGATACGGCGCTTCAAAGTTTCTTCGCACCAGTACACTAAAATGTCAATAACTTTTTTGTTCCTTATCCAATTTGGATAAACTTCCTTGTTAGAAAACGAACAGTCGAAGTCAAAAAAATGTATAGTTGTGTGTGAAAAGTGGATAACATCTGCCCCAGAAGTGAACATTTTGGCGTAAAAACATTTGTACTTAAATGGACTTTTCTGTTGGAAGCACGGTTAAATAACTCGTTAATTATTGAATTTTCGACAAGGTTGTTAACATCTTGTTTTGAATACAGAATGCCAGTTAAGCGGCTGCAAAGAAAACTTCGGTTAACAATTTCGTTTTTAAGATATACCATCATTTACAAATTTTTATACCAATTATTTCATTTCTGTTTCAGTTTTAATCCATTTTTCACAGTTAATTGTACCGACTGACAATTAAGCTTGGATTGTAAGCTGTCTAAAACAAGAAACTTTATCAAAATCGGACAAGAAATAGGAAAGTTATTTACATTTTCGTGAATTGATAAAAAGAATTTGAAGTGCCAAATTTTAAGAAAGATTACTAGGTAATTTAGGTGTTAAATAACCTAAGCTATAAGTTGTTAAAGATTTTCGCACATATATAGAATCACGCTATATACAACTTTTACGCAAGTACTATACATTTCGTAATGTTTAGCCAAAACACTCACCTGCACATCGTCAATTACTTTCATTTCATTTTCGTAAGCAACGTACACAAACGTCAATCAAGTACCAACGCTGTATCAACAACCGTTTCTAATTATTAAGGAGTTCCTTCGGTGAAGCAAATAATAATGTAGGTGATGTTTATGTACAAATTAGAAATATTCTAATTAGTAAAATATAAATTCAAATAAGCAAATAGTCCTTAATAAAATATTTAGCTGTTTCATTTAAAAGTAATACATATCAAACGCTTTCTAAAAGTTTTCGTAACTACTTTCTGCAATTATCAATCTTCTCTTCAACTTTTCCACAGCACTAAATATTCCGAATGAGCCAAAACGTGCACCTTCAAATAAATGTTTTCTTAAATGCTGCCATTATTTCTGTTGCTTTCTAACCTACAACCAGCGTGTTTTCCGTCCTATACTGTAATAAAGATGCACAGTAGGGTTGGCTCAATTCCGAAGACCATTACAAAAAGGGCGGCGCTACTAACAATAAATAAACAAAAATTTGGAAAAATTTCATTCCGAACGCTAAATAAATTTATATGGATTGTCCACAATGCAAATTCCGATTATTATCATAACCAGCAAATGTTTATTTTGCACAGAACACCGTTTTCTGGTAGTACAATATTGTCATAGTCCTTATAATTACAAAACCTAATTAGACAGTCATTATTAGAACAATATTTCCTTTCCCCTTTGATGACTCTAAGCAACAATAGTCCATTATGCGAGCGATAATCTATTTATTTTTATTGTTTGCTTTAACTTCCTTTGAGCAACTCAAGGGGATTCGTCTGTGAAATCTGCGTTTCAGTTTTCATTAGAGAATATTAATAGTCATGTGTTACACCCAGAGAAACTTTCTAGGGCGGTTAAAGTTTCCCAAGTAATCTTTAAAATTGCTGTGAAAGAAATGTTTTTCTTTAAGATAAATCAGGTAATAATTGGGTATCTGTAATTCAAGGAATATCTTTATGCATGGTCGGAGTGCTTTGAGACATTCGCTAGAATAAGTTTGTGAGTAGTGAATGGAAAATTGATATTAATTGAATGTAACATGTTCTACACAATCATTGAAACTACTGGAGAGACTCTTACAGCGAACAATTATGATAAAGCAGAGTTTCAATTAGAAATAATTAAAGTAGATGTTCTACATGTCCTCCTTCCATTTGTACACATCCTTTGCATCTCCGTAAAAGTGAACGTGGCATTCTTTCAAAGATTCCCGGATTCATACGAACAGTCTGACAGGCGTGTTCTATTCGTTTTCTCAATTCGTTTAAATTATTCACGGGGCTTGAATAAACTAACGATATTAAATACCTCCAAATACAAAAGTAGGCGGATTGAGGTCAGGAGATCTAGGTGGCCACATATTGGACCACTCGCCCTATCCACATGCCGTTGTGATTTTCTGTTAGGAAATTTCTGACCATGATTGAAAAATCTGCAGGAGCCCCATCGTGCATCAACCACATATTCATTCTATGAATGTACATCTTCTAACAATAGTGGCAAGGTATTACGCAAAAAGTCAAGATACAATTGGTCAGTGAAACGGTTCGGAAGAAAATGAAAATCGTTGTTGATTATTCGATTCAATAATAGGATGAGGGTTTTCATCTGATCAAACATGGATGTTGTGGAAATTAAAAATGCAATTTCTTGTGAAACTAGCTTGGCCAGTAAATAAGAATTCACTAACAAAGTACTTAGATGGGTGACCGAAGCGGCTCCTCTCTCCCACGAGGATTGATC